>JAVQIZ010017946.1:2500-10100 GCA_036023535.2 Galaxias brevipinnis | reverse complement strand
CCTTGTTGATGCCAGAGGTCAGAGGAGAATGGCCAGACTGGTTCAAGATGATAGAAAGGCAACAGTAACTCAAATAACCACTTGTTACAACCAAGGTATGCAGAAGACCATCTCTGAGCTCACAACACATGAAACCTTGAAGCAGATGGGCTACAGCAGCAGAAGACCACACCGGGTGCCACTCCTGTCAGCTAAGAACAGGAAACTGAGGCTACAGTTCGCACGGGTTCACCAAAATTGGACAATAGAAGATTGGAAAAATGTTGACTGGTCTGATGAGTCTCGATTTCTGCTGCAACATTCTGACGGTAGGGTCAGAATTTGGCGCAAACAACATGAAAGCATGGATCCATCCTGCCAACGGTATCAATGGTTCAGGCTGGTGGTGGTGGTGTAATGGTGTGGGGGGAAATTTTCTTGGCATACTTTGGGTCCTTTGAGTACCAATTGAGTATCGTTTAAACGCCACAGCCTACCTGAGTATTGTTGCTGACCATGTCCATCCCTTTATGACCACAGTGTACCCATCTTCTGATGGCTACTTCCAGCAGGATTGTGCACCATATCACAAAGCTCACATCTCAAACTGGTTTCTTGAACATGACAATGAGTTCACTGTACTCAAATGGCCTCCACAGTCACCAGATCTCAATCCAATAGAGCACCTTTGGGATGTGGTAAAACGAGAGATTCGCATCATGGATGTTTAGCTGACAAATCTGCAGCAACTGAGTGATGCTATCATGTCAATATTGACCAAAATCTCGGAGGAATGTTTCCAACACCTTGTTGAGTCTATGCCACGAAGAATTAAGGCAGTTCTGAAGGCAAAAGGGGGTCCAACCCGGTACTATCAAGGTGTACCAAATAAAGTGGCCAGTGGAGTGTATGTATAGATGGATGGATAGATAGATAGATAAATAGATAGATATATTACGGAAGCGTATCGCTGCCACGTGTAGGGTGACTGGCTTTTTACTTCTTTTGTGTAAATGACGCTTTATCAATATGTGTACATTATCAATTAATTCATAAATTAATATTATAATCGATCAAGGTGATGAAGTGTAATTACCTATATACGGAGCACCACCACACAGAATTTAGCTTAGGCAAAGCACGGCACTGCGGGAAACCGAATCAACCATTAATTTAATAAAGTATAATAACAATAATATAAAAATAATAATTAATGTTTTAATCTCAATTCTGAAGTTGTGAAGTTCTGTTACGAGAATAAATGATTGTGAAAATGAAGAAATGACACAGCTGGGTTTAAATGCAGTGCAATTATATTGATTTACTTATCTAAAGAAAGCATGACAATTAAGTTACTACAAGAATGAATAAATGATAATATTGACAAACTAAAGTGGTTAGTAGGCATTTAGCGCTATTATTAGGATCTAAACATACACAGTATAACAGTTAAAATATTGGCAAATTATGGTAAAAACAACACAGCATATAGGCTAATAGCATCATACGGTCATTGTCACCGAAAGTGGGCTTTACGTTACTTTGAGACGATAGGTGGCGTTGTGTAGAAATGGGATGGATTTTGATCCCTTTTGCGGCTGGATCAAAGTGGAGAGGTCCGGGTTTTAGTGTTAAAGTTCTGAACCTCAGTTCGTTGTGTGAAGTTGGCAAGTTCTGAAATGTAGTTCCTTGTTTGAATAAACAAAGAAACGTGGGTTTTGGGTCTTCTTTGACCTCTCCTGGTAAGGACAAAGGTGTGCTGGTTCCATCTCGGTGATCCAGCGGGTCCTCTGACTCAGTAGATTTGGTTTAAATCTCTGAATCATTTCGGAAACGTTGGAAGTTGTGAAGTCCCGATCGTGGTTTGAATAAAGGTTCCTTTGCTCTGAAGTGGTGAAGTTAAAAAGTTGGAAAGTTTGCAAGGAGTTTTCCGGCCTGTAGTGAGGTCAAAGGCCTAATTCCTTTGTTTTGAGAGTTGCTAGCAGACGCGTGGTCAAGGAATAGAGGGGGTGCAATTATATCAACCCGAGTAACGACAGGGTGGCCTCCCAGGTTATGTGCGGATGTTTAAAGCAACGGTTTCCTGGTTGAGAACCTATTTATTGGAAGTATCGAAAGAAGGAACCAAAAGGTGGCTGTGGTCACCTGATTGGCCACAGGCCAGTGAATAAAGGTGTTTATTATCTCACTGTATGAGGTAATGGTTGCCAGCTTGCGTACCTCAAATCGTTTTGTTTCTGTTTACGCATATATACTTGGAATATGTTCTATGTAACGTCTGCAAAGCTTACAAAATGTCAATGTGAACATTTTCATACCAAACACTACTAGGCTGACTATGTCAGTTCACTTAGAAAAACAATACAAAATATATCATTATTAGAAAACAGACACAATTTATATTACAATTTCTTCTCGTTCTCAATGACCAATAATTTAATTGAATGTTCCTTAGGCAACAATTTCTTAATCCCAATTTATTAATCCTTAAGAGTTGAAGTTGAAATTGCTGGAATAGAGTTAAGGTTTTATGGCCCTTTGTGTTGAGAGACCATGCTGACTCCACAGGAATGTTCCTAGGGGCCATTTTGGGCCTGAGGGGGAAGATTTGGGGATTGGATTCCCTATACACG
Organism: Galaxias brevipinnis; assembly: GCA_036023535.2. Lineage (NCBI taxonomy): Eukaryota > Metazoa > Chordata > Actinopteri > Galaxiiformes > Galaxiidae > Galaxias > Galaxias brevipinnis. The sequence goes on along the minus strand of JAVQIZ010017946.1, from coordinate 7,488 downwards.
CCAGAAAAATAAAAAAAGATCATTACAATGTGATAAGTTTGTTATAACAGATATTTTCATATAGATGTTTTTCACGTTATAACATGATATTTTCACGTTATAACATAACTTACTGTTATAATATAAAACTTTCATGTTACAACTCGATAACTTATATTGTTATAACGTGAAACGTTTCACGTTAAAACATGATAACCTCTCAGACTGAGACATGGCGGAATTCTGCTGCTTTTGAACATACAATCATGTACAAACAATTTATGAACAATAAATGATATAATAATAATATTGTGATAAGTATGCGTACACTAAGAAGGATTTAGAAATACATAGGGCTGAACAGAAGGAAGAATGAGTTCGCCCCTCCGTGAGTGTCATATTGCTCATAGATCAGCTGGAGGGACACAGAAGGCTGAGGCTGACCATGGTCACAAGCTACACCATCAATGAGCCATATTAATTCATTCTTTCTCGCACACATTACATTTACATTACATTGAATTAGCAGACGCTTTTATCCAAAGCGACATACAATGAAGTTACAGGGGCAGGAGTATAACTTTATGGTTTAAGTGCCTTGCTCAAGGCCCCGCTATGGTGGTGTTCCCACCGCTTCCTCATTTAAACATGAGTTTCACGTTAAACCTAGTAGACTATAGTTAGCCTTTCAAGTATCACGAAATAACGTGAAACATTTCACGTTATGTCAATGTAATTTATCACAAAACAATGTGAAACTTTTTATGTTAAAACAGTCATGTTATAACGTGAAAATATAATGTTTTAACGTGACACCCAAAAAATCTACTTGCCACAGCAGACAACATACTCTTTTATTCAGCTATGGTAGCTGAAATCTTGGCCTAGAAACCTTATTTCAGTCTCCCAATTCATGGGGCCCACTGTACTTTTCTAAACTATCCACACATGGTTATAAAGTTACAACTGAAGGTAATCATGGTCCAGAAAGTTGAGACAATGCTGCTTTCTTTAAGACCAGGTTTATCTGACATTCAGTTAGTCTGGATATTATTGAGGGTCTTAGCCCAAAGAGCTAAATCCTTATAGTTTCGGTTTATTATTCCCCTTATTTTTAGTGGTGTAACAGCATAGAACCCCATTGTGTTTCTTGGCGTTCATTATTATTATTTATTCCTCCCAACCTCTGTAAATTCCTGTGATATGGAATGTCATACAAAGCTGTTCTGACGCTTATACGATCCCATTGCAACGGTGGGGCTGATGGCTCCCCATTTTAAGGGCAATTATTCCAAACAGCACAATGACAGTCAAGTTTTTGATATTGAATATGTTGATTTTACCATTAAATTGTTATTTCATTTTTGATATATGATTACATCGCAACACTCAGATGTTATGAGCTGCATCTTGCACAACTGCGCCACCTCTGGTGGGGCACTGCTCCTAATGTAAAGCCGCCACTGGACAACAGAATGGTTTCAAAACTATACAGGTTTAAATGCATATACATTAAAGGTTAAAACGGTTTGAAGAATCTATAGTAGATTAATTAAAAAGGAGTTTTGTCAGAAAAACTTCGTCAAGTATGAGTTATCAGTTTGTCCTACGGCAGGCAGAGAGGGATCACCACCCGGTCTCCCTTATAGCGCATATACATTTACGCATGATTTTTCCCTCAAAGTTTTATTCAAACATTTGCGAAAATGTTAACGTCACACAGTTTAAAACAGCATTATTAGTGTGTGTTTCCTCTCAAAGAGCTGAGGCATACAGTATAATGTTAGCAGCAACTTTTATTCCTTTTTGGAATAAAAAGAGATCCTCATAACCCGCAAATACAAAGACATGGAATTTTGTAGTTCTACGTAGTCAAGGGTGAGTCGTGTGCGCAGCTTGTTTAGAAAAGCGCTTTATCAAATTCAATCAATTAAATTATAGACATCCAAAGCGCTTGAGTTAACAATGAAGCCAGCTGCTGAAAATACCCGTTCTAATGGGACCAATGTTGCAGACTGCATCAGGTAACGTCAAGGGACTCGTTTGAGTTAGAACAGCATCACAGTGGTGGCAATGCATTCTATCGTTTTTGTGTGTAAAACAGGGACGATTTTAGGATCAGACCTCTAGGGGTGCTCAGCCTCTACATAAGAATGTGATATACATAGTGCCCTGCAAAAGTGTTCAACCCCCCTGCTAAATCACAAATTTCACTGGATAACAATTAATGCATTTATAAATTATATAATTATATAATAAATGTATTAATTAATAATTTTACTTAGTATTGTGCAAAATAGTAAATACATTACAAAACTAGAAGTCACTTTCTTCATGGACTACCAGCATCAAATTAAAAGATAATGAGGAACACTAACTACATAAAGATTGTTTTAACATTGGCCCAACTCCAGCGGACTGTGTGGTCTAGAACTGGGCCTTCAGTAACGTAATTTGGCTTAATTACAAAGATATACTACAACTGATTAAGGCTTAAAATGTAGGATACCCTTTTAATGTTTGATCTCACAGCTAACAGAATTCCGAGAAAGCTAATGCATGAATGTTTACGTTTGTGTAGTTTTATTCAATTTTTATATGATTTTGATTGGCCGGATTGACATTGAGGAGTGACGCACTTTCGGGTAATAATGCACACCTTTCCAGCCATTCAGAAGCGAATATTTACCAAGCCGGTTCCCAGTCTCTACCAGACAAGTTCGCGAAGTCGCACACAGTCTTTTTAGCCCTTAGGTATAAAACCTAATAATACTTATTATTTGTAGGTGTGGTGAGAGGAAATTTAGGGGTGCTTGAGCAAGAGTCTAAAATCACCAATGGTGCAAAATGTTCCCACACAGCGTGCACCTACCCATAAATTCCGAAAAACGTAGTCTACTATATCAGCAGGTGATCCCAGCACAACAACAATGGTTCTCTGCCGGAAAACGGTGGAGTGCTCTCTCCAGGTTGGGAGTGAGTTGCTGCCCCAGCGAAGGAGTTCAAGTATCTCAGGATCTTGTTCATGAGTGAAGGAAAAATGGAGCGTGAAGATTGACAGGCGGATTGGTGCAGCATCAGCAGTAATGTGGGCGTTGTACCGGACCGTCATGGTGAAGAACGAGCTGAGCCGAAAGGCGAAACTCGCAATTTACTAGTCGGTCTACGTTCCAACCCTCACCTATGTTCATGAGCTTTGGGTGGTGACCGAAAGAGTCAGGTCGCGAGTACAAGCGGCTAAAATGTGTTTCCTCCGTAGGGTGGCTGGGCTCAGCCTTAGGGATAGGGTAAAGAGCTCGGTCATCCGGAGGGAGCTCGGAGTAGAACCGCTGCTCCGTCGCGTCGAAAGGAGCCAGATGAGGTGGTTCTGATTAGGATGCCTCCTGGACGCCACCTTTTAGAGGCTTTCTAGCCAGCTATGGTTTGGTGGGCTGACGTATTTCCTCAGTGGGCAATCTGATGGGATACCCACTTGGCAGATAGCCTAGTCGATAGAGCAGCGGACTTGTAGCCGGAAATTCCCAGTTCGCACCAGTTGACAACATTTTTTTGTTTAGTTTTTTTCAATCGTAATTTATGCAAATTATATTAATACAAATTTGTTCCAATGTGTATCAGTTAACTCTCTTTGGCCTTGTCGTGTGCGTAATCATGAGAGTACACAGTTGGTATAGCAACACCCCCCCCCCCCGATACTCTCGTGCAGCATCCTCAGCTCTGTTTGTTTGTGACTAAACATGACGAGAAGAGGGGATTGGAAGTGGTCGTTGTTGGAGGTGGGCTTTAGGCTGCCCACCCAATCAGAAAATTGAAACTGTACTGGAATTTTCTGTGCTATTTTTTCATTAGCTCAAAAAAAAAAAAAGTATTTTTATTTTAAATTTGTATTAACTTTTGATTGGGTGGGCTGTGCCCATCCTTGCTCCTGCCTACCAGCGGCCTATTACCGGGGGTCTGGCGTTCCTCTATACAAAAAATCGTATTCATAGATAATTGTGGTAATGAAAATCGGAAGTGGGTGGCAAGTATGACGTGTGTGACCACTAGCCTCCGCTTTGTAACAATATTAGCATGAAAGAGTACTTTCACTTTGTTGTCGGGTCAGACTCCAAGCGAGCTCGCTTAACTGTTTATTTGTCGGTTGCCTTGATGAGAGGCAAACTTTCAGTCACTGCAAGATAATGAGCAAAACCTGGTATGGATTTCAGAGTTGGCTATTGTAACGCAATGAAAAGTGGAGTGGATTCACATGATTTGTTATTTTAGATTTTTTTTTGGCATAAGTGTATTTGGTAAATAATTGAATCGAACTAAAACCAACACCTAGGCTTGATTGACAATACAGTGAAGGTGTTAATAAATGAATAATAAATAAGGTTTAATGGTTACAGACGGATACATAGACGTTATGTTAATCAAGCACACAACAAATCTCTAAAATAATCGATAAATTAGTCGACTAATCGAAAAAAAAAGGAAAAAAAAAATTGTTAGATTTATCGTTAGATGTAGCCCTACTCTCACCTTGCCGTAGTTGGTGGTGGTGACGTTCCACTTGCGTACTCGGTTTCCATCATAGGCGTACGAGTCGGCTGTGTCTCCTACACCCTCCTGTCAACACAACACACACACCATCAAACACATCCCCCTTCTGTTTGCAGAAACAGAATACCTTTCTGGGTGTGTGTGTGTGGGGGGGGCGCTTATGAGAGGGGGAGAAAGAGAGAGATAGAGAGACAGGTAGAGGGTCCTACGTTTGTGGGTCTGGTAAAGAGTAGCGAGAGAGAAAGAAAAAGACTGTGTGTGTGTGTGTGTGTGTGTGTGTAAAATAAAGAGATTGTGTGTGTGTGTAAAATAGAGAGAGAGTGTGTGTGTGTTTGTGTGTGTGTAAAATAAAGAGTGAGAGTGTGTGTGTGTGTGTGTGTGTGTGTGTAAAATAGAGAGAGTGTGTGTGTGTGTGTGTGTGTGTGTGTGTAAAATAAAGAGTGAGAGTGTGTGTGTGTCTGTGT
>JAVQIZ010017919.1:0-12570 GCA_036023535.2 Galaxias brevipinnis | reverse complement strand
ACACACACACACACACACACACACACACACACACACACACACACACACACAAACACACAAACACACAAACAGATGTATTGACTTCTTATTTAAACTATTGTTAATTTGTGAAGACAGCTTGGTAAGAAAGCATATTGTGTGTACACTGACGCTGTTGGTGGCTGAGAACACCCTCTTTCCATCCCTCAGCTCAGGCACAAACTTCTGCAGCAGAGCCTTCTGGACCTTCCAGATGGCAGGTGGCTCCCGGCCAGCTCCCAATGTCACCTACACACACACACACACACATTTATACATGTCCACATTGCAATGAAAATGTAAAAAGGATGTCAATGCAAAATAAAAAATAAAAAGTATAAATCCTATTCATCCACGGATGTCTTTTACAATTTAGTAAAAAAATATAAATAAAAAAAAAATCACAAGATGGATCCACATTTCCTCTACCCATACACACAGTCCTACAATGGTTCTCTGTGCTTACCTTCAGGCTGTCGATGTCCTCGTTCCGGACCACAAACTCGTCTCTCTCCCGGTACATGCCCTCCGCTCCGCTGTCTGACAGATCCTCGTCCGTAAGTCCTTCGATGGCCACACTGGACAACCGAAAAGCCAGCTGGCCCGCAGGGGTCTCCTTCGTCCCCTGCTGCCCTGACGTCACAATCGCCCCTGACAACGCCGTTGCCGGGGCCTCCGTGGGAGCGTCCGTCTGCTGCAAATGGGTCTTGGCAACAGGCTGAGGCCCGCTTGGAGCCTGGTCTGGTTTAAGGAAAGAGCTGGACATTCTGGTGTCTAAGGTGAAGGATAAGGATAAAAAGCAAACATAAAATTAGAGGGGGGAAAACATTTTTGAAGAGTATAACTACATACATTATAATTGTCATCATCAAATTGCCAATTAAAAATAACAAGCAATAGGAATAAAAACATTATCACGCTAACACTATTAACTATTATCATAACCAACCACGGTGCACTCCTACCTGTCCTATGTCTTCTGTCGGAGGGCTCATCCAGGGCAGAGAGAGCAGAGCTGATGCTGTTCTGAAGTGCCTGGTTCTTCCCAACACTCTCCTCCTCATCCGAGCTGAACGAAGGCAGAGTCTCCAGGTTCCTCTGCATCTGCAGGTCCTCCTCCAGGCGCTTCTGCTGCGAGGAAGTCAGCCCATGGCCCTCCAGAGCCACCACAGGGCCCAATGGGGTCTGCTGCAGCTTGGGGGTCAGGGGGAGAAAGGGGCCCGGGGGCTGTTTGGAGGAGCTAGAGGGCCTTCTAGAGCGGCTATTGCTACGCGCCGGGGTGGAAGACAAGTTCTGCTTGGGCCCGGATTTGATAAAGTCCAGGAAGGAGCCGATGAAGCCGGTTTTGACCTCCGGCTGTTTCTCCTCCACCTCGCGGATCTTCTGGCGGATCCTCTCCTGGTGCTGGTAGCTGTCGTACACGGGGTCCGCGGCGGTGGGGGAGCTGGTGTCGCTACCCCGCGAGTTCTGCCGCTTGGCCTGGCCCGAGCGTTTCCCCAGCCGCGCCTGGCCGTTCTCCTCCTCCGGCCCCGGAGGCTTGTTGGCCGAGCCCTTGGAGCGGATCTTCTTCTTGGGGAAGCCATCCAGGCTGGGGCAGTCCATCAGGCCGTCCTCCCTCTTGATGCCTTTCGTCTTGGCCTTGCCTCTGTTCGGCTGCCCGGAGGAGTCGTACGCCTGGCCGGCCAGGTGGTAGTCGCTCTCGGAGCCATCTCCGTTGGGGGGAAGCTCTGCCCCGTTCGCGGGCGGAGCGGAGCACCCGTGACCCTCTGCGGCCATGTGGCCTCCGTTGAGAGACATGGTGTGGGAGCTGGTGTTGGTGATGATCGAGTGCTGGGCCTGGGAGAAACTAGGGGACATATGCCTGACGTCCACCGTCTGGAAGGGGCCCTCGGCGTCCGCGTGGTTGCCCATGGCCGACAGGTCGCCGTCGGTGCCGGACGTGGCTTTGACAAAGTCCTGTGGCGTGACCCCGCAGGCGGCCGCCGTGGCAGCCAGGATGTCGTCCACGTTGGAAAGGATGTTCCTCTCGTCTGCCAGCATCATGGACTCGGGGAAGCAGATGGACTGGAGGGCGTAGTGGTTCTTGGCGTCCTGTTGCTCCTGGCTGTAGGGGTCCTTGGATGCCAGGAGATGTTTTGAGTCCCCGGGACCCGAGCTCGCCTGGGACACCACTACCGGCCCCTGTTGGCTCTGGCTGCCAGACACACCGGAACCGATCAGCCCCCCCCCCATCTGAAGATACTGGACCTGAACAGGGCCGGAGTCTGGAGCCGGCTGCATGGGGGTCTTCTGGCCCTGATGGAGGAGCGTCTGCTGGAGCAGGATCATCTGACTGGGCTCCAGCAGAACCTGAGTGTTGGGTATTCTGATGTACTGGGCCTGTGCCGCCTGGGTGTGCACGTGATTCTGGTGGTTCTGCTGCTGGGGCTCCGTCGTCTTTGGGTTGGCACCGCCGTGTTGTTGGCTGAGAGTGTCCATCCTCTCGTCCTTCACCTGGGCCATGCGGTTCTGACTCGACCCCGCGAGGTGCTCCTCAGAGCGCAGACTGCTCCGGATGACGCTCTGCGTGTTGTAGCGGTCGTCCATTTTGGAGACCACGTAGACCACGTTGTTGGGGGCCGCCAGGTGGCCGGGGGAGGTCTCCATGGACGCCTGCTGGAGAGCCTGCAGCTCCTGGAGGGGAAGCTCTTCGAGTTTGAGTTTACTGTAGGCGGGCTTCAGGTCCTGGCCCGAGGCCCGGCAGTTGTTCTGTAAGGCTTGCGCGTGAGCGACAGATGTGTAGCTGGGAGACGGCGCCGACAGCAGGTGGTGGGAGGGGGTCTGCTGCTGGGACAGAGTGCCGTCAGCAGCCCCGCCCGCCGAGGACTGCATCAGGGAGTAGCCCTGCGGCGAATTCGCCGCCGGAAGACTCTGGCCGCGCGCCGACGTGTAGGAAGAGGTGAGCGATTGTCCCGCCTGCCCCTGGGACATAGAAGGGTACGTCATGTGAGGGGCACCCTGAGAGTGGGGGGAGGGGCTGTAGCTCTGGGAGAGGTTGCCCAGACACAAGCCCTGCATTTGGGCCGCGTACTGGGCCTCCTGGCCCTGGCCAGGACTGGAGGAGTAGACCCGGGTCTGACTGGCAGACGCCATGGAAAACGAAGGCAGAGTCTTGTAAAGGGAAGGCAGCGTGTCAGAGGAGGAAGAGTGGGAGGCCTGTGCCTGGGAGGTGTTGTAGATCTGAGGAAGGCTGTTGGACAGCAGGCTGGGAAGCTGGGTCGACGACTGGCTGGCGATCACGGAGCTCTGCTTCTGGCCGGGGGAGGAGTAGCTCTCCTGGGAGCCACTCGAGTGGCCCTGGGAGAGTGAATGACTCTCCCCTCCGTCGGAGGCCATTTTAGAGGAGCAGACTTTAGCCTGGGGCCCTGTGGAAGATGAGTATACAGGGGAGGGGATGGAGGAAGAGTAGGCCTGAGATGCGGAGCCTGTCTTGGGCTGTGGGCCGCCATTGACCCCCTGAGAGGGGTCGCCCCCAGCGGTGGGACTACAGGGCACCGGGGTGAGACGAGAAGGGTCCTGTTGGTACGACACGTCGCCCTCGCCCACAGAGCCCAAGTGGTACCCCTGCTCCGTGGCTGTGTGGCTGTTGGAAGGCCTCTGGTGGTGTTTGATCACACTACATTCCCGCTGAAGTGCCCTTTCAATTGACCCTGAGAAGACGGGGCCGCCATATGGCTGGGGGGCAGACTGGGAGACAGTGAGAGCGGAGGGGAGAAGGCTGAACTGGGGCTGCAGCAGGTGGGGGGCCGACTCCTGGGCGGAGCGGTAGGTGGAGGACTGGATGGGCAGGCTGGTGCCAAGTACGGGGGAGGACAGGTGGTTGAAGGCCAGGGCGGTGGGGAGAACAGTCTGTTTGAGGTGGAGCAGGGGGTCATGGTGGTGGAGCAGGCCATTGGCGGAGTTGCTGAAGGCGGGTTCCTGGAGGGCCAGGGAAGTGGTGGCGGCGTAGCTCCTGGAGGGGAAGGCACCGGCGTGCTGGTAGGAGGCAAGGGCGGCAGGGGAGGGGAAGGGGGCTGTAGAAGGCAGGGCACCAGTAAGGTACAGCTCTGTGGCAGAGGAGTTGGCACCTGCGAGACAGAGCAAGACCATATAAACAGAAAGCGTGTGCCAAAAGAGCAAGCGTAAGTGCAACAAAAAACAGAACCATGCCATGGTATATATTTGACTCACCAGTGGGCCATGGGGGGGTCCGGAAAGGGGGGAGCAGTGAGGCACTTGCAGGACCAGCCTGAAGGCTTCTGGACTCCATGGCTGACAGGAAGTTCATGATTGAAGTCTCTGAGGTATTTGAGTCAAACACTGGCAGTCCTGAGTGGGAAAGATAGTTCAGTGGTATAACTACACCCAATCCCAATTAGAAAAAACTAAAACAACAGCGTTACACTGAAATGGATGGCTCACCTGTAGGGTGGTGGTGTGTGGTTGTGTAGGTGGAGGCATAGGTTTGACGCTGGAGAAGCTCAGGGTCCAGGTGGTTTACTCCGTAACTTGCACTAGAGGAAGAAACATACACAGGGCACTAGTCTCAAAACTAACATATTACACAAGATGGAACAAACCAACTGAAAGTGGGAGGAAGGAATTCTCTAAAACGTCTGTTCATTCCATATTTCTGCTGCCCAAATTGAGTGTCCCTCTCTGTCTGCCATGCACTGTTGAACTGAAACAGATTATATTAATAGCTTTATGACGTAAGCTTACTAAAGTGTGTCAGGCACTTGCAAGGCATGTTTAAAATTGTCACATTGGCGGGCCTCTGCACTCAAAACGACTCTCCATCCGTTGTTACATTTGAGGCATTTGAACACATGAAGAGTTCTAAAAAAACATCCTTGCCATAGGGGTGGGCAATATATCGAATACTCCATGCATTGCCGCTTCTTCTACGTGGGATGTAGCCTAGTAAATGACTATATGACTATATGAACACTAGAGTATAAATTTTTCACAATTTTTTAAGCCACTGGCTCACAGCCACAAAAAGTAAACTTTTGTTAAATTTGACTAGGTTGTGATTTTTCCCTTTCTGCATGCAAGTTTAAAATTGTTACGAATAGAAACCACTAATGAGTATGTGTAATAATGTTTTAATGAAGACATATATTTCAGGGACCACAAGAATCGTCATACTGGTGTGACTGTATGTATCAAAGGGTTAAATCGAGTATTTAGTAAGTGCATTAGAGGAGATTTCAAAATATCGTGATTATAGCCTAAAAATATCGCAATATTATTTACTGGCCATATCGCCCTGCTCTACCTTGCCAGTTTACAGACACTCACAAACAGAAGATGGGGACTCTTTTTGTGTCTGCAAACTACAGCTCGATAAGTTAAACATAAAGCTGGATTGGGCAGTTTATGACTACTCAAGGCCGCTAACTGCTAAAACACATAGGAAGGTTGCAGACAAAAACAGCTTTGGACTAGGCCTATGTCAGAGATGACTGTAAGGTGAACAAAATAAAAAGTACAGTAAACTAGGCCAACACAAAGATAGTACATATGGCCAGTAAAGAATGGCAGACTATGACCCTCAAACTCCTGAAAAATGTCTTATCAACACATGAAGGCCAAACGTGGCTTATTCTATCAACAAACCAAACTTAAAAACAAGTAGGCCTAGTCATATAATTTTTTTACGGGGTCGACTGTCTCTTTTGCAGCAGTACCGTGTTCACAAGGCATGTAATGAAACATTTAAATAAAACAACAAAACCAAAAAATTAAACATAAACAAATAATGCAAATGTTTTGTGATCCAGTACATGGTCACACTGATAGAGGGCTGAAAATATATGTAGAATAACATCAACAGGGTTAAATTAGACGATTCTTTCACTTACTGAAATGAAACTGATCTTAAAATATGTTCCTTTTAAAACCCTCTGATGAGTTTGTTGACTACAACATGAACAAAGAATGATGTCTGTCTGAATGCCAGACACAGATGTTCCTGCAAGGGGACAAACAGCTGTTGAAAGTCAAACAAATATTGGAGGATGAATGTCTGCTGTTCTCTTTACCCCTTTTATTTAAAAAACATGTTTGTAAACATACTACTGTTCATGACTTGGCACAGCTACTATTAAGAAAAAGCTTGAGAGCCTATGTGTAGGCAAAGCCAAGTAAACCCAACAAGCCTCTCTAGGCAAATAAAAGAGGGGATATACAGGCAACTCATATGGAGATAACTGATAGTATATGTTCTGTTCACAATTTCATCAAATTGACCCTTCCTGGAGGTAGCCTACACTTGCTGTGTGGCGTCATATTGAGAACTACTCCGTTTTTTTTGTTTTTGTCTTTTAAATAGTCTAGATTTTAAAAAAAGGACTGTCTGGACAAGAAATGTTGTTTCTTGAGCTATTTTGAATTAAGTAGGTAACAGAATTAAGCTTCCCAACTGGCAGAGTATCTTAGAAATTGCATTTATTTACCCAAAAACTTTTCCGTCCTTTGTTCCCTGACAATCATTATTTTTCCCAGCAATTATCCCTCTTTGTAGAACGTTATTCCTAGCTGGGGCTGCTGTGCACATAAACTTGTTCGATGGTTCCCAAAGCTGGTCCCAGGGGGTCTTTAGTTATTCTTTACTTCATTTCATTAAGCATCATGTTGCCCATTTTTCTGACCCACTTGCTATCAGGCAAAATTCCTAATTTATTTTGGATGGGTGGTATTTGTCCAGCTAAGGCATGGCTATAGTTGAAAGTATTTGGCACTTAAGGTCCGGGAACCCCTAGTTCACTTCAGCCAGGTAGTTATTTCCCAAGCAGTAGGACTAAGTTGCATGGATGGAGTGTGGAGTTCGGTTCCCGGCTAAAGACTTGCTTGTCAGGACAAGTGGAATGAATCATCAACTCGTTCACACCATAATTTTAACGCTAGTTGCTTGTAAGCACAACAACTGCTTTCCTAATAGCAGTTGAAGTTAAGCCATAACAGGTTTAAAGCTATCGTCATAAAAAGTTGGGGGGGGGGGAACACTGCCAGCACAAAATGTTACTTAAACCAATGACTTTGGTGCAAGTGCAACATGTTACACAGTTAGGAATATTAAATGATTGCAAATTGGCTTCGCATCGTGCATCTTAGTAAATCCTGTTCCAGTCTTGACTGATCAACATATTATATATGGCAAGCTATTTTAATGTTAGCCAACGTTCTATCTGATGTAGTAAGCTAGCAGCAGTGTAACTTTGGGAGGCTCCAAGAGCCTCAAGCAAAAGCTATTCATATTTCTTTGCTATAATTTAGCTTGCCTAACATTAGTTGTCAACACGTTGGCTACGTTCGTGACGCGCGCAGTTAGGCAAGGAGGTCGCTAAAGTAATGCACTAATGTAAGCTAGGCCGAGATCACCGATTTTTCGTTAAAGAAGGTGACCTATTTACTCTTCGTTTTACCTTGGCTTGATGTTTGCGGTGCTCCGATCGTAGGCCCAAGCTACGGTCTGCGCTGGTGCGGCCAGCGGGTCCGCAAAGCTGGAAGTGGGGTAATTCCTGTCCATCATCCGGTGAGAGCTGCACTTCACCGACGATGGTGCTTCGTGGAGCAGCAGGCACACATTCAAGCGCGACTCCGTTTAAAATACTCACATTCTCGCAGTGCATAGATTGCCAACTATCAGAGCTATAATCCAGAATTATTACTTTTTATCTAACAGCAGATTTGTTGATATACCCTGCTAATCAGAAGTATGCTGGCACTGCATGGGTCTATGCATCCATGGTGGTTAATTTCCCAGGATGCAATGCAGTAACCCCCACGTACCAGCCTGCTGAATTTTGTTGCCTCTACCTGTATAACTTGTCAAATAGAGTGACACATCATCATTTTCTCAATCAGTTTCTAACTTTCTCAAACACTATTACTACGCTTTTTTGGAAGATTCTTGTTTAAAATCCTAAAGGTGGATCCATCAAAACACACCATTAAATACAAGCCTTAATTAAAATAGACTTTATTATTTGAAGTGTCATCCTCAAGTCAAGGCAATAAACAGTAGTAGTAGCAAATATAGCAGTATATTGACACACGTCCTGATTTATAAACATAGCGTGCCATCCTAAAATAAATCTATTAATCAGGAATGGATAACTGTTACTCAGGGGCCTGTCCACAGCTTCATCTGTATGTTACAGAAATTGGACACCAGCATGCAAAATTCACAACAAATGTTAAGAAAAAGAAAATGCACAACTGTGATCCTTCCACATTGTAAATGTTCCTGTTTTCATGTATCAAAACATGGTCTATCCCTGTGGGCAGTGCATGCAGCTACCAATTAAGGAAATACAATTTAGTAATGAAAATAAACAGTCAACAATTTGTTGCTGTCAATAAATAAATAGACATTCTGTATAAATAAAGTTTAAGGAAAGGTCAAAATCATCTTTACTAAGTGTGATTATAGTCTGGCTCTAAAGCTGCATCAATAGTGGGGAGACAGTCCATCCAGAAAATACACAATAACAAAAGCAAAAGATGGTCTACAGTAAAATTACTTTAAAAGATCAGGTGGGCCTACCGTTGAAAAGAAAAAAAAAATTGTTATGTGAATATCGCATATAATTCCCACAAGCATAATTCAGTTAAGAACATGTCAGATATTTTCCATTAAAAGTGATCCTAGTTTTTGCTAGTAATAAGTTGCTGCTTAACAGGTTAGGGCTTTCCATACAATCCAATCCATTATTCTCAATTTTCCTTTTATAAAACCAATGAAAGGTTTAGTATAGAAAAGAGAAGATCATTTTGAAAATAAACAATTGTGGCAAATTCATGAAACAAAGTCATAGTAATCATTCAATACTTCCATAAAAACATAGGACACAATGCAAATACATTTCTAAAACAGCATGTAATCTGTAAACATGCAAGAACACCATATTGATAAAAACAAATACGCAGACACCCTGTGAAATATGTTATCTTCGAATACTTCCATGTCGTGAGCTGATGAAAAACAAAACACATACACATTTTCATCATATATGCTGATGGGTTGAAAGTGTTATAGTTATGAGTAGTTATGATAAGTGTATGAAAAGGTGTTTTTGAAGCATGACTGCTCGAGAACATACCCGGGGTAAGGAGGAGGTGGGGCGTCATGTGATCCCGTTTTGGCAATGGCCTGCTCGTAGGAGGGCAGCCCTGGTGGGTCCAACACCTCTATAGTGGCTGGAGGGGGGAGTACAGAATGTAGGGAGATCTCCTCCGTTCTCCGCATGATCAGAGAGGCGTTACTGCGCCTTGGACGCACCCTGACAGATCTGAGAGAGGGTGACACAAAAAAACAAAAATAAATGTAAGCTTCATTTTAATGGATAAATCCTTTTGCTTTGGAGTTTATACCCCCATGTAATCATGATGAGCACACTCACCCAGCCCTGGAAGAGTTGTCCTTAAACCTGCCATAGCAGAAGTACCAGATCAGTAGGCCAGTAATGACAATTGCAATCCCTGCTGCAATCAGACCCACCAGCAAAGAGGTCACATCCAGGCGTGATGAGCGCTTATCCTTCTCTGTTGGACAAAACCACAAATGGCTTGTAAATTTGCAACAGAGAGTTGTAAGTAAAAAGCAGGGGTTGATATTATGTAAAAAGATCAGCAACCGTTTCTATCAAGGCCACTACTAATGAGTCCAAGCGCTATGCTAGGCTTTTTAGTCATCAACCATCGTTAAGTGCATCAACAGGATACCTCTTGGCATGTGCATCACTTTAATACGTGGCTACAGTTAATGTTCACTTTTAAGATAAAATAAATACCACACGTTGTTCCACAGTAGTTCAAAATATCACTCCACTTCAGCCACACAATTAACTCTTACCCGATGTGTATTTCTTCCAAAAGGCATCCTGCAAAGTACAGTGGTACATCAATAAAGCAGCAATGGAACAGATCAGAATAATTAACAACACTATATTCATATGCTCAACAGAGAACAGCATGACTTAACTGTAGCTGGGGTATTTTCAAAAACCTCCCGTGCTTCTTCATAGTTGCACACTTCTTCATTACACTCTCTCTCCAAATTGCCAGGAGTGAAGAGTTCAAAGTCAAATCGGTTGAAAAGTAGATGTCTGCCCAAGAACTTGTTTGCAGTCTCCTCTTCCACAAACACTAGAGGATTAAGTGTAATAGAAAGTGAAAATAAAGTTGAATGGTATTGGTCCCTTCAGGCTCTAAGAAAATCTTAATACAATCTTCCACGAATTGCGTTACCTTCCTTAGATTGATCTTCTACGGATTCCAGTAAACGTCTAGCGCATGCCAAGTCTCCACAGGGAAGAAGTTGGTACAGACAAAATATGAGTAAAATCATGGCCATTCACCTGTGGATAATGGAATGGGGGATTAATTAACCAGCACAAACAACGCGACCCATGGTAGAATGCCACTTAAATACAAATGCATATCATACTCACTTACCGAAACTAAGTAGTCTGATAATAGTAAAGCTATGTTTAATTATTTCGCGGTTAATTATAAATCAGCTAGCATTCTGCTTTAGACTACAGTCTGAAATGCGTTTGGACTTTCTGGAAATTCAAAGATAACGCTAAACAGGAAAAGCAGCCAGCGTTTTCAGCTTGTGCAGCGAATACAGTGGTGATGTTTTGAAATTCCCTTCAGAAAAAAAATCATCAATTATGTAGCCGATCCATACGGAATTAATTCTATAATTAAACTGTATGTTTCATAAATGTAAAATAGTAAAAAATACCAGGAAGCTACTAAGTTTCTGTGTACTCCAAACAACTCTGACCCCACCTCCTGTGAAAGTAGTCTACCTGTGCAGACTCAACTAATCGAACGTTTTCACCTGCAGAAACGGATTTGTCGTTATCCAAAGTAAACACTAGATGGCACTGACATTGCAAAATACCCTTTTGTCGATCCAAAAATGTGACCCAAATATTTTAATTTATTTAGCACACATGTTGTAATAGCATGTGTTGTACACGTAGGCCATTATATATGTATATCTGAATCAGATATCATATATTAACAGTTATTGAGATCAGTGGTTCTTTGTAGAACGTCTGAATCAGTTCATTCCCTCTCAGCACAGGATGACACACATGCCATTCTGGAAAGAGAATGAACCTTAATAATTTAATATTAATTTCCTCATATTTCAGTAGCCGATGGGATTATGTCACAGCTAGCATGCAGGCCAACACCATTCACACATTCAGCCCTAAGAGGCCATACATTCATATATTTTATTTACTGTTTTCCCGAGATAAGAAGTTAAATTTATGTGTTTTCTCGAAATCTTGAGTTATTTATGTCATTATCTTGAAACAACAAATGTGTTGTCCCGTGATAACGAGATATTTTTTCTTGAGATCTGGAGATAACGAGATAAATGACTTAAATATCTCGAGATCTCGAGAAAACAAAACGATAGTTGGTTGCTGAAATCATTGCAGGAAACATAGGCTAATTTAATGCAGCTATATGTCAGAAGCGCTAGATTGATCATCATCTCTTCACTCAAGGCCTGGCACAGCCTGAAGCTTTATGCCTTGCCGTTATAGATCCAGGGCTGCACATTATGTGCGCAGCGTTGCTTTAGTGTATCCAACCATTTCCTGTCATGTCTGGAATTAAATGTGCACTTAATTCAGCTGTAATTTTCTAAATCAAATATGATTTGACTGAAATAATAAGTTTAGAAACTCCTAGGCATTTTTATGTTTGAAAAACAGTTCAATACTAAAATAAAACAGACCTACAATAATATTTCCAGTGTCATTTGTTGTAACATCCCAATGTATGCAACATGATCATTGTAGGCCTACATGGAATACTGTTCGACGTGAAGTTGGTACTGATAAAGTACTAAATTAAACCTGGGAAACAAACATCTTGGAACCTTATTTGCCTGTTGCCTGTTAGTTACTTGCACATAGGCTTATTTTGTTTCAACTACTCTCTAGTCTGCATTTGTTTTGTAGAAATAGATAATTCCTTAGCCAACACATCAGAAAATCATCTTAATTGTTTAAACAATTTGAACATGGGCTACCTATAAAGGTTTCCATCTCAGTCTCAGGTCAGTTTGAACTTTAAGTGATCAATCAATCTAGGTCACGGGTTACCTCTATTGTTCTCATGGGTGTGCCTTCCTCTAATTCGGTTGCTCTAACTAGTTTGTTAGTAGGCTAAACTGGTGCAGGCCTATTTACTTGGTCAGTTCTGAAGCTGTTATTATGTAGGACTTTAACTTGAACTGGATGTATAATACTACTGATAACTTTAAATGTGTAATGAGTTAAATCTTATGCAATCGATCACAATACCCAAAAGGCCAAAGAGAATATGTTAGTAGTAAGTTTTCTCTGTTAGATCTGATCCTGTTCTGCAATTTATAGTTATAGAGCAAAACAAAGCTCAGGGCAGCTGAGGAGAGCATGTGATTGGAAAATGCTTGCTGATGTCGGCCAACAACTGAGAGTTCCATCGGAGATTGCAACAACCAACTTAAGACCA
>JAVQIZ010017896.1:0-13870 GCA_036023535.2 Galaxias brevipinnis | reverse complement strand
AGGGGGAGAGAGAGTGAGAGAGAGAGAGAGAGAAACGGGGAGAGAGAGTGAGAGAGAGAGAGAGGGAGAGACAGGGAGGGAAAGAGAGAGCGAGACAGGGAGGGAGACAGGGAAACAGGGAAAAAGAGAGTGAAACAGTGAAAGACAAGATATTTTTTGTAACACCATTGAAACAGCCGCAGGATACTTCTAAACTTGGAAATTGCTGACAAAGACTCTTTAATTTTACGCTCATAACAACACCTCTGTGTGCTAAAGTAAAGGTACCAACAACCAACATTCAATGGCACATTACAAGTAGAAGAAAAAAATATTATACCTGCAGCAGCTGTTGGATAGGGGTAGCCCATGTTGCCTTGGGGAACAGGGGGACCCTGGTAGAAACCATTCTGTTGGGGCGGGGGTGGGTAATACTGAGGAGCGGGTGCAGGCGCAGGCCCAGGCCCATAGCCATTCATCATTCCAGGAGCAGGGTACCCATAAGAGGCCCCTCCATTGTGAGCAGGTGGGGCACGAGAGGCTGATATAGATTAAAATAAGGGGGTTTAAACAAAAAAAACTAAAATAATATAAAAAATAATACATATATTTATCCATCAATGACTTAATATATATATATATATATATATATATATATATACATACACACACATGTATTTGATGACTAAATCAACACAAAAGCTGTGTTCCAAGAAACTAATACCAAGCTTACCGTTTGTGGCCAGTTTGAAGAGTTCCTGCCCCAGTTCTATGGCTCCCCCACTGGGGAAGGACATCTTGAAGCTGGCCTTACCTTCCCAACCTCCTGCACACCACAGGAAAAAGACCATCAATACATTGACTTAGCATGAATGATCCACTAAGGAAGAGTGTGTTGACAGCACAGGACTCTTAATCATCTAGGTAAACATTCTTTCAATGAAGGCCAGTCTAATATGGTTGAGGTTTGTTTCCACCATACGTTGATATTTGCTTATGAAAGCACTGTCAGATATTTTTAACAACCCTTATCGTTAAATATTAGGCCTACAATGTATTTTACGTATTTCACTTCGTGTATTTCCTTAATATATCAATGATAACTGACAGCAAAAAAATAAGCTATAGTTTTTAGCCTACCACCAGCCTCAGCAGACACCGTTCCTCTGATGTAATTGGCTCCAAAGACCGGCTGCTCAATGCTGCAGCCCTTCATCAGGTAGTAGGGGAACATAGCAGACCCGAGGCTGTCCTTGGCATTACTGGACACGAACAACAACTGAATCAGCCAGGGAAAAGGGTAGAATGAAGAAGAGAGGGCATGCACAGAGAGAGAGAGTGAGAAAGAGAAAGCGGGAGAGGGAGAGATAGAGAGAGGGACATAACATATTAAGTTAGCCACACAAAATCAGTGAGGCTGGTTTACTTATTTGATCTTGTATATTTTAAAAACAGCTTGTCTATATTCTCACGTACACCAGTGCAAGCGACAGTGACGCTGACATTGATTAGCATTCATACCCTGTAAGGTGTGAGATAGACAGTGCCCTTCTTGGTTCCCTTTAGCAGATCTGTCTTGCATGTAACGTCACTAAACGACAGCTCCACATTCTTGCAATCCCTTAGAACACTAGAGTGGAATTGGGAGAGTAGTGTAACAAAACACGTTTAGCAAAACAGCAATTGGCAAACGACTTACAACTATCTGCGTCCAACACCTTGCGTAACAGAGTGGGGTTTCGTAAAGGAAAAACAAGTTCCAAGATGTCAACATGGTATAACTTCTTGGTCACTTTAGTCAAACGTTACTAACCCTGGACATTTAAGACGAACTTATACGTATAGGCAGATATTTGTTATATGTATTATGAAACAAAGCAATATTATTGAACTTCCAAAATAACTCCAGTTATTTGCTGCAGTAAGGAAAATTAGGATAGCCGAAACTAAAACAGGTGGATCGAGGAAATAGCACAATTCTGCTTTACCATGACTGGTCAGTTGGATGGCGTTAGCTAAATCCTAGCTGGAAAACTATTCCTGGCTAATGAATGTATTAGCTATGTTATTGTGCTGTGTTGACACAGCTAGCTATCTAAAGGCTCGCATAGACTAGTGGAATAGTAAGGAAAAGGTAGCGATAAGAGGTATGTAGGGATAGTTAGACTTTAGAGCGTGTTATTGCTAAGCTATCTGACGACGTTGGCTAACTTAGCTAGCGTTTCTAGCTAACTAGCTAACGTTACTACGCAGAAGTGTAAACAAGTCGACTCGAGCATAACACCGCAAGTTGTCGTGTGAGCACTGTACTATTGACTTACCTCTCGCCGTTATTTACTAATACCCCTCCGTTTTGGGAATGATTTCGATTTAAAGACATGCTTTTGGACTGTTGACACGTCTGTTTCTGTAAATCTAAGTCACTCAGAACACTGGGAAACCTCAAACATGTCTGCGTGTTACGTCATATGATCAGCTGTTATACACCTTGTGACCCAATTTGTTTAGCAACATTGTATCCAAGAGCGTGCAACATCATGTCAACAACTCTTCTATCTCTGAATCGATCCAACTACAGCAGATTAGGGATATGATGAATACCTGATGATTTAAGGCAATAAAGAATGTTAAGACAAAGTATATATTTTGAAAATGTAAAACATAACCTACAGATAAGACAAAGACAAACATTTGAAACTAGCTTCAAACATTTTGTCTACACCTTGTTTTAAAAGGTGCTTTTATGACTTTTTGATTCGTAACTGCATTAGTTGAATGTTCCAGAAAAACCCAGAGGGAGCTTTATTGTTATATAACTCAACTCCATGTGCAGCCAGAATATGTGTCATGGAAAAGGTTAGTAACTCCAGTAAAATGCAGTGGCAGGATCTAAACATTAACGCCTAATAATCTGAGTCGAAATAGGACACCAAGTAACGACCACTCAATACTTTTCCGTAGAAGCCAAATTACTTGGGAAATGAAATCGGGATACATTCAATGTATAAGTGATAATACATAGGTTGCCTGCAAAATATCAATTATGGGTTATGTTTGTTACATTTCACTGTCCAACAATACAAACCATATTAATTATTTACAACGAGCTTTTCAAAACCCACTCCCCTTGTAGGTGTATTCTACCAGTAATACCCAAATTGTGAATGAGGTACAACAGCTGTAGGACAGTAATGAATTATCTGAAAGTGACATAAATGCTTGGGTGTTACAATATTTCCTTTCACCTTTTCAAACTGCTGCAGAAAGAACATATGGGAAGCAACCTTTTCTCGTAGCCCATTTCCACTGAAAAGCTAAACCTTTATATGGCCTGTCACTGTGTGCCAATTATTATTGAAAAGTGCAGGCCTGATTGTTTTGTAATTAGGTGGATACATAGCTGCAGGGATTATGAAGTTTACGTTTTCTAAGAGGAAGACTAAATAGAACAACAAATGCTGCCATAAATAATGATTTAAATGTTGACCATCTTATTAAGGACATTTTAAAAATCTTTAACGTGTCCTGCGGTAAAGGTTTTTATCATTTTTGAAATACCCGCACACGAAAACAGACATGTTTTATATTTCATAGACATTACATTTTTAAAAGCGCGCCCTATGAACAAGCACAACGCTGCCAATTAATCAGTGGCAATTGGCAAAGCCTGGCGGCGTATAAGGCGCCTGCGTAAAAAGTGAGAAAAAGTCTAGGCATCGAATGAATGGAAAGAAATTGCCACGTAAAGAGATAGCAATCGGAACAGATACATTATCCTTAAAGAAAATGCGTTGCATTACCAAAACAGTTTATTTCCTTTTTGTTATCGTTGCACTTTCACATGGCATTGGGGCCTCATCTACTGTGAAAAAGGAAACACCTGAGCAGACTGTCAGAGATGCCCTGCCAAGAGTAACATGCTCCAGCCGTCATATACGGGCAATGTTCGGTCCTCTCGTTCGATCTGACACATTACTCGTCATTGGTAAACGAAACCATCAAAGATCTCATTTTTTCCCTCTTTTATTCCTCTTTCTCTTGAACTTTGTTCTGCTTTGGTTGTTCTGAGAGTGTCTGTTTGTTTTACTGTCGCTTCAGGCAGTTCAGGGGCCAGTATTCCTGTCCCGAAAGTTCACGAACAATGTGGGGTGAGACAGAGCAGAGAGAAGAATGGTAGTCTTTCATTCTTCAGTAGCTATGACAGCTGCTATGCTCACATTGAGGTATGATTGCTTTTGTGGGAGACATGTTTATGTAATCATGAATCAATCACCTCATTTTTGTATTGGTTGTATCTGCAGGGCAACACATTGTCCGTGTCGCTTGAAGTCATGCTGACAGAAGGAGACCAATGGTACACAGTTAATATCAGTTGTCCTTTAAAGAAGAAAGCCCCAATTGCAAATGACAGCCCTTCTAGTGAGTATAAGGCAAAACGTCCTAAAGCTAAGGGGAAGGATACATGTTTTGCTTGCATACATTTTTGAACAAAAGTTCAAATCAAAATGTTAACTTGAGAGGGCATTGCAACTGAAATCCCAGTAAACGCATGCATGAAAGTAACACTGTCATCAACAGCTCTGCCAGGAAAGTGCGACATTCAGGCATCTCTGCGGGTGAGCTGTGGGCCTCCTGATGTTTCTAATGAAGCCTGCCACAAACTGGGATGCTGTTATCATTCCCAAGACTCGGCCTGCTATTACAGACTGAACGGTAAAGCAATTGCGTGTTTCGGGATACGACATTAAGATGGAGGCCGTGTTATTCCTGTCATTTGAATTCAAAAGACTTTGTCTCGCTCAAGTTTACATGACGTGATGACTAGAGAAAAGGTCACCAGCTCTTGGCCCGTGTCAGAATGATGGCTGATCGAGAACGATTAACAAACACTTTTGCTCCATGCCTGTCATTGTCCCCCTCCTTGTCACTTTGCTTTTCAGCCTGTTCGCTAGATGGACACTTTGTATTCTCAGTGGAGGCGGCGGACACCGAGTCCCCTGTCGCCCCCGGGCATCTCATAGTCCAAGACCGACCAGACTGCACCCCTGTGATCACCACGGAGGACGTAGCCGTGTTTAAAGTCAGGGTGACTGACTGTGGCACAAAGAGTGAGGTGTTTGTCAGAACTTGAGAGTTTTGTTTAATTCTTATGCCTTTTTAAAGAATTATACTAAAGGAGGTAACCAACTCTATTGTTTTAGTCAAGACCTCTCTGGAAATCTAACCAAATATATTTTTTTAAGTTTAACTTGAAAAGGGAGTGTGAATCAGAATGTAACATACCTCAACCAAGTAATAGACAGTGAAATGATTGCAGACTGTGGAGTTTTAATAATCATAAATGATTTGTGTAAAATAACCTTTTTATTGAAAGCAAAAGACAACACTTTTTTTTCTTTTTTTTTTTTTAAACTGGGCCTTGTGCACAAAATGTGTCAACTCGATGACTTACAACTGAAGCACGCCATTTTGTTTTTCTCAGGTAACTGGGAATGTGATCACCTATGAGTTGGAGGTTGTGGAGCTGCAGGACAAGCCTAATGCCACGTTTTCTCCTTTCAGGTAGTCTTCATGGACTTTTTTTCTTTTCTTTTTTACAATATTTTTACTTTTCAGCTATTAGACAGGACAGTGGAGATGGCCAGCCAGCAAAGAAAGGATATAGAGAGGGATCACATGCAGGACAGGGCCTCAGGTCGTAATCAAACCCGGGCCCCTGCGACGAGGACTAACCTCAGCACTACGCGTACCTTGCCCTGTGAGCCACCAGAGTGCCCCTGAACATTATAGCTCTGAACTCTCTGGGCTGTTTCCCTGTGGGTGGTTTCATACTGTAGCAATGTTAATCTCTTTCCATATTAAGATTTACATTAGTATTGTCTATTGAGGGTCCAATGACAAACAAGTAATTTCCTTTCATCAATGCTTGTTATGATTTAATTCTGAATACATTCTTACAACCTGCTTATACATACTAAACAAACTGAAGGCTGTTTTATTCAACAGCTGTTTTATTCATCAACAGTTTAAGTAGTCTAGGAGGCTGTCGCAAAGAGTATACTCTACTTATTATGCCTAATTCAATAAATAACCAGTCTTCAGGTCCAGTGTCAGTATGAGGCACCACTTACCCAGAATTTGACGCTGTTGTCCCCGGGCCCCACCAATCCCCCACCAGTCACAGCCCTGGGAACTGTCCGAGTGGATATGAGAATTGCCACAGGTACGACCACAAGGGAGATATAGATATATATCGATATATAAAAAAAATCTTGACCCCGCAAAACATACAAAGATTTTTGGTTTTAATTTTGGCAACCTAATTGTGGTGAAAGATGTAAACTACTCCCTAACCCGTGTCAAATTTGCCCTATGACCTTTTTGTTTTGTCCAGATGACACCTTCACCTCTTTCTACAGTGAGGATGAACTACCTCTGACCTTATCCTTGACTAAACCTGTATACGTTGAGGTTTTCATCGCCCAGCCTTCACCAGACCCAAGCATCTCCTTGCAGATGCGTGATTGCTTTGCCTACCCTGCATCCAGGAACTCTGTGTGGACTTTACTCTTGGATGGGTGAGAGGGAGGGAGGGAGGGAGGAAGGGAGATTTTTTCCGACTTTTGTTTATATAATATATTCTGTCTCAATGCAATTGACTGAATTGAAAGTGCAAACCTTTTTAAATATGTCTAAATCCGGTATTTGATGCGTGATGTTTTGACAGATGTCCAAACCCTCATGACAACATGGGGAGCTCCGTTCACGAGAACGGTCTGTTGGAAACCACCTCTCATTCCCACAAAAGGAGGTTTGATGTAAAGACCTTCGCCTTCTTAGACCCACAGACTGGCCTTCCTAGCATGGAGGAGGTAGGGTTGGTAAAGGTTTTATTTTTAGAATGTTGGTTGAATTAGAATAGTTGGTTGAATTAGAATAGCTGTACTTTCCCTGCAACTCTTCCCAATAACTTCCAGACAATGTCTGAGGTTTTGCAGAAATTGGTTGTGGTAGTGTAATTATTAATTTTTTTTCCCAAAAGCAGCCTTGGTCTTAAGGCATAGACATTACATAAGGGCTGAGTATAAACCATTAATTTTTACATGGTCTTGTTTAACCTAGGCTAACCTAAGTATTGTTCAATGTGGTTGATGTAGACAAAACAAATTGCTCAAATGAAATCTATAACTCAGGCAGGTTGGCAAGCTTACTTTTACGGCTCATTTAAATACAAAGTGACTTGTAAGAACATTTTAGTTGAAACCCTTTATCTTTCAGATGTACTTCTACTGCTGGGTGGAGCTCTGCACAGAGGACATGGATTGTGCACAACCTTGCGCTATTGACTGTGAGTCAATTGTGCATTCATTCAAGCCTGGATTTACCCTGAAGGCTTATGGTCCATAATATACAACTGCATTACCTGCTTCTCTAATATCCTTAGATATTTACTATTAAGACATTATTCAGGACTAAACACGGTTTTTAAACAGGCTTGTATGTCAAACATGTAGTATTTTTCAGGAAATCCATCTATGTGCTGTCTGTCTTGTGCTGTGGTTTTTACATAGCATCTAAAGAGAGACAAAGGAGGGCGGCCACACTACGGGCACATCAGGACCAGCTGGTTTCATGGGGCCCTCTGCTGTTGAACGAGAGCAGCATAATTGAAGAAGAGAATCTCCCCGTTTCTAACCAGATCACAGGTAGGCCTGGAGCTGTCTTGACTTTTTTGTTTGAATAAATGGATCAATTTGACTAGTCATCTTACTTTGATCAAGCTCTCTGACTTAAAAGGAGAATAATACTTGAGTTTTTATTCTGACACGAGGCCATAAATGTTTGGGTTTGGACTAGCTGCCAAGATGTAACAAACGTATTAGCATAT
This sequence comes from Galaxias brevipinnis, assembly GCA_036023535.2. Taxonomy (NCBI): domain Eukaryota; kingdom Metazoa; phylum Chordata; class Actinopteri; order Galaxiiformes; family Galaxiidae; genus Galaxias; species Galaxias brevipinnis. The sequence goes on along the minus strand of JAVQIZ010017896.1, from coordinate 6,003 downwards.
ACTGTAAGATATATGCAAGGTCAAAGTAGTTGCTTGTTTTGATAATACAGTTTTTTTTGTTTTTTTCCCCCCACAGGGGTTCAGTTGCTGTACATTGTCTTGGCTGTTATCTTCCTTCTGTGTGCCATCCTGATCACTGTCTGGTACAGGAGGAGACGACTCGTCTAAAGGACAACCCGGGACCAGGAATCAATGATGCCAAACAAACTGATCTTAATAAAGCATTCAATTACATGTGCATATCCTTCAGTGTGTTTTTATCGCATTTCATAGCAAAAACACATCTTAAAGCTGTTAAATCAGAATTCACAACGGTGGAGAATCTACACCTGTTAAGTCTATCAATTGTACAAAAGCTGAGCTTACTACATATAATGCAATAACTTCTTTCCCACTCCAAATATTTATTCTACACAACTCAGCAGAATAAATTGTTTCAATGGGGTGTGTAGAAAAGCAATCACGTTGCTGGGAAGAGCCAATGAAAGATTTACTGGCTGTTTTTTCAATATGGTCTAAACTTCCTCTGTGCCCTTAGCAAAGAAATTCGTTGTTTATCCTCCTCAAACTTTTTCCTTAGCTCTGCAATATCTGAAACCAAAAGGAAGCTTTGTATTAAAATGTGAATTAAGATGAGGTTCAGACATTCCTTGTAGTAATTTGGCAAGTAGTATAATTATAAAATGCAACCTACGTTCTTTCTGTGTGTTTCTGTGTTGCCAGGAGTAGAAGTTAATAAGTTCCTTTCTCTTATTTTTCCTGGTCTCTTTTTGAAGAGCCTTCTGGTTGGCTACTTCACTGTGGGGGCGTGCTTTGGAACCCTTGCTTCCCCTCGTGACTTTTACCCATCCCTCCTCATCCTCCTGTTGCTTCTCTGCTGCTTTCTTCTGTCGCTCCTCCTCCTATGGACAAATACAATGCAAGATATAAATGTATCAAGTCAAGAACTTTCACTACAAAGTTCACGAAAAGGAAGTTTTCAGACAATGAGTGATCAAGGCCAATTCTATCGACAACAGGAAGAAAATGTAGGTCGGTTGTTATGAACTCGTACCTCTGCTTTTCTCTTGTCATAGCCCTGCATGAAGGTATCAATAGACTCTTGCAGATTCTTTGGCTGAATGAAGGATTGTTGATACTGCTGTATCCATTCTAAAAGATGAAAAGAACACAATCGCCATGATTAAGTTTTATTAAAATCTTTCAGATTCAGGTTAATGTCATAGTAACCTTGCATAGCCAGTCTATTAGCATTAACCATTCAGATCAGTTCACTTACTCTGTAATCCTGTTTTGACTGGCCGTTCTTCTGTGGAGACCAACAATGGAACATCATGTGGGTGAGACTTTGCTGCTGCTATACTGGAGGATTTCTGGAACACGATGTAACCCACTCTGAAACACTAAGTGATGGTACAAAACAATACATAAAATGGTGATATTCAGTCCGTAACCAGTGGAACAATGTCACAGCGAAAAATCAGTACAAACAAAGAAAGATAGAGTATGAACTGACAGATCTGATACTATGTGTTTGTAAATCAGAGATCACAACCAGGTCAAACATCATACCTGTTTTTGAGCTGGGGTGAATGGCTTGGTCAGTTTGATTTCCGCATGTTCAAATGCCCCTGGCTTCTCCCTCAGCTCCACTGACTGGACGGGGCCAAATTTTGAGAACAGATCTTTCACTACACTCTGCAAGGCAGGAAAAGAAAGATTTAAGATTACGGATCTGTAACAAAACCCCTGTGCCAATTTAAATGTGCTGAATTTGCGCATCATAACACTCCGAAGAATAGTCGGTTAACAAGTTAACAAACAATACTTACTTCTGAGCAGTAGGGAGGAATGTTGAGGACGAACAAGGTTCTGTCCAGTGGTCTTTTCGTCGTTTTCTCAGCTCTAACCCGATGCTCTTTCACGCACAACTTGTGCTGTGCAACACTTTCAGCGCTGAACTGTAGGGACAGCACTGCAGGGCAACCCGCACGCCAAATAATAATTTGGGAAAAAGTCAAGCATTTTTAACCTAACGAGCAAGACTTACAACTGTTCAGTTGCCACATACGGCGAGGCATTAGAATCGAATTTAAATCTCGTGGCATTCGAGAACACATTTCTCGAGTCGTGACATACCAAATATTTTACCAAACCATTATATAAATATACAAACGAACGTTATATATAAAGAGAAATAATAGATCGCATATTTGTTTAACAACTCGTTACCTGTAAAACCTCCAGAAATAACACAAGATTGATTAGCATGTTTCGTCCCCGATAGCGCCATCTTGAATGTGGCCTTTCAACTCTGAATCGGAAACGGAATTAAAGGCCGGTTGGTAGTTGTAGTCCTTAGTACCTACAAATAAATACAATTTTTAAATAATTTACCGTCACCTATTTCAATTTCGACTTTATACACCTTATTGCTAGCCAAACAAGTTATACAAATGACTGCATTAGCAACAATAACAGCCAGGACACAATTTGTATAAAGCAACATATTTAATGGCAAAAAGTCACTTGTACCGACATCTGACCGCTCTATCGTGTCTTCATAGCGGTCAAACAAGGTAGCAGTACAAAGAGTCATTTAAAGTTTCTGGACATACATTGAGAGTGAAATAGCTTGAATGTTCTACACTGCTTCAAATCTGACAACCAAGTAAAATAAACATCCACACAAAAAGTACGGGGCAATCTGAATGCCACAAAATCCAGAATGCACAAAAACATAACAATGGAATATGAGTTGTGTGTAAAAACCAGTACGCTGAAATAAAACAATGTTTAGGTGTAAGGTCCAACTATGCTGTATTGACTGAGCAGTGTTTGAATTTTATGACTGACCAACGTCAATATCATCTGCTGTTCACAATTGATTATAAGAGCCTCTACCGAGCCTACAGGAGGGGAAAAAAAACTCCAACCAGAAATAGACAACAAAATCATGATTCTAAAAACGGATGGTGTTCAATGTGAACTATTTGAACAGTAAAAGCAGAACCATACTACAAAGAAAAAGGAGAAAAAAAAGAAAATGGATTTAGATTCCTTTTTTCTGCCCCCTACCAAAATTAATTACAATAAGAAATGAACAATTTAAACTGCTTCCCATTGGTCCGTCTAAAAACATATAAATGAAGTTTGTACGTCATGACAACAAATTAGGTTGTTTTTTTTTTCTCAAAAAAAACAACAAAAAACTGCATTAATACACTGACATTCCCATTCTTTCTAGAACGCCCATGTAGTTTTAACATTGAAGATCCGAGCTGTATGTAATGTATGTGTAAATACGGAAATAATGTACAGCAAAGTCAGTAGTATGTATGCTAAGTAATCTGTATTTTTTTTTGGGCATGTGTGTCACTTCAAATTAATGTTTGTTACGATGGGATTATATTTTGATGCGGAAGGCCGTGGCCTGTGAGCCGGATGACTCAGTAGTGGAAGTGGACTGGGCAGTGGATTTGAAGAGGGCCTTGAGGATGGTTTGGGGGTCAACCTCAGGGGTGGGCTGCGAAGAGGAGCGTTGACCTGCAGGGCGAGTCAGGGAAGCCGGCAGACCGTCTTTCTTGCCACTCGCTCCTGGAGTGTCACTGAGCCTCCTGTCAAAACAAAACCAGACGTGAATTTAGGCTTTACAAATGCTTAAAACTGTAAATGCAGAGAGCAAGTGCAAAGTCTAAATAGTAAATTAGGGTCGAGGGAATGGGTAAAAAGTGTGAAATGATTACCGTATAGAGAACAAAGAGGAACAAAACAGCAAATATCTTTAACTTTGTAAACAATCAGTCACTAGCTTCAGCCAAGTAACGATATTGGTCATAAATGGTTTGAATTACAGGTGGATAGGTTGCATTCTTACAAGAGAATAGGCTGGTCTGAAGTAATTACATTTCCCTGTATGTGAAGATTGCACTTCATAGGTTGACCTAGAGATGAGGACAAACAAAAGTGACTCAAGTCAATGCAGAAACACAAACGCACCGCTCATTAGCTATGCGTATTTAACTAACCCACACAGGTTCAAAGACAATCATCAGACAGATTCAACAGAGACTAACAAAGAGTTAAAAATAACTTTTATTTTTATAATCCCAACCACCCAACTGTCTTCTTACTGATCAGACCACAGAAGCCAAAGAGCCAGTACATGTGTGAGCATTATGTCCTTGCTTAAGGAACTCACCATCCAGACAGCGGTTGTTGTATTTCCTGTAGGCACTCACGGCGTCGTCCTTTCTCACAAACACTACTTCTGCCACGCCCACTTTGACTAGCCGCGCTCGCTTCAGTGCACCACACACGCAGAACAGCTCCTGTAGGTAGATAGGACAGCACACACATAGGAAATCTGTTAGGCAAAATGACTCACGCCATCATACACTACACTGCACTTGCACAGATTCGTCAAAGCCGAAAATAGGAAAATATCCTAAAATGACTTCCGTGACCTTGAGTCCCCTGAATAGCGCCCAAAATAAAATGTATTTTTTTTTAATATACACAGGATAAGATGTTATAATATCCATTATGCCATTCTACATCCATTTATAAATTTACAAAGATTGTGTTTACGGACAAAAGAAATGCCATGATGTGTATGGGGCTGTTGCTTGGAAGATCAGAACCTTAAGGAAAGCCAAAGGCACTCACCACTATGTCTTCTTCAGTGACCCTGGGGTGCAGGTTGTTCACCGTTATCTTGGTCCCCTCCAGAGGACTGAAGGTTGGCTGCAAAGAGAGAACATCGACCCAACACAATCAAACACAAGTGACTGAAGCAGATGTGCAAACTGCTTACATAATAACGGTGGTGTCACAAACCACACAAGTGTTACACTGAGTAACAGAGCCTGAGGCGATCACTAGTCTGCATACATGCATGCAGGCAGAAAAGCAACACACAAGCCAAAGCCGTTTACAGGCTCCAGAATGAACAAAATGGAAGCAGAGAGTTTAAAGCTGCCAGAGAAAATGAAACCTGCACACAACTAACACTTGTCTGTAAGTAATCTTAGACAATCCACTAACTGGTAACTAACTTGGGGGAGAAAAAACAGGGCAGCATGGAGGGATGTATAGACTCTGACCTGGGGGGGAGTGGGTGGTGGTGCAGCGGCCTCCGCTGCAGCCGGCCTGGCCTGCTGGAGAGTTCTGGAGACCGGCTGTAAGGCAGCAGCTGAAGACCTGGAGGCTGCTGCAACGGCACTGGGGCTGGGCCTGCTGGGGGCAACAGGCACTGGGGGGCGCGGCGCCGTGTACGTGTCGTTTTTCACCACTTTAGTGATCGGGCCAGACATGGAGAAGGGAGCGCCTTGTGCCCCGGGCTGTGGGAAGAGGGAGGCAGATAAACACACGAGCAAGAGGGAGCGCAACCTCCCAGACAACTACTTTGAGAATGAGCCACGATTTTATCAATGTCATTGCAAACCATGTCAGCGTTTTCTCTGTCTCTAAACTCTACTAACATCTCAGACAAGTCAAGTCAAATCCTATTAAAAATCTCCAGCTACAACTTGAAAATGCACCCTTTAATGTTTTGTCTTTTTCTATAAACATTGGCTCTCTTTGCATAAATAAGTACAAGAATGACTAAGCTGACAATTGTCCTTCTTTAGTACATTGCACAATCTGGAAGTTACTCTAGGTAAAGCATCTGCCAAATGACTGCATGGCCGACCATGAGGTGCTCTAAAAACGTAACTAAGAAATCGAGTATCAAACTTCATAGGGAGGACTTTAAACGACGTCACTCACAGACAGAGAGAGAGAGCAAGCACAGAGACGGGTGGACAACTCGAGCACTACTCACCCGAGACGGACCAACGCTGTTGGTGTGGATCTTCATCTGTTTATTGGGAATGGGCACGTCATCATACTCATCAGAGAGAGCCTGGGGGGGGGGGGGGGGCATAAAACGTAAATACAGTGCAAAACCAAAAAAAAAAAAACCCCGCAACTAAAAAAAAAAAAAAAAAAAATGGTAAA
>JAVQIZ010017871.1:0-15346 GCA_036023535.2 Galaxias brevipinnis | reverse complement strand
CCCTTGGGGGGTTCCATGCGGTTTTTTAAGTAGTGGGGATTCAAGTACCCGGGGAGATACCCCCCCCCCCACCCCCCCACGAGATAAAACAAAATTTGTTGACATAATGTAATTTATCTCTCGTTAGCTAGTTGAACATTTCTGTTATAATCTGGTGGTTGATATGCTATAGAAAGAGAATTAGCACAGTCTGATCGTTACCTAACGGTTTAAAGTCTTGCACCTGCTGCCTGCTTGGCTTCCTTCAGCACTGCATAGACAGTTCATGATTGCTTTTTCTTTAACAAGCCAACGTTATATCCACGCACACTTCTGTCATACTTAACGTCAGCTGTTGGGCAGATAAACTAGCTGACAGTCAAACAGTGCCTTGCCTTCGTTATCATATCATCATCAGCTTGAACACCTAACATTATTTGAATAATAGCCAGCAAATTATTTTATTGTGTTCTATTTCTACTGCAGACAAGGCCACCAACCCTTCCAACAGACAGGAAGATTGGGAGTATATAATTGGATTTTGTGACCAAATAAACAAAGAGTTGGAGGGGTGAGGATATACCATATGATATCTGGCAAGCTCTGAAAATAATATCAATAGTGAAGCATGCATGGGTCAAGCGTAGACTGCATGGTTAATTACCCACCGCTATTGCAACTGGTAATAAAAATAATACAATGAAACAGTATAATCAAAAAGACAAATCAAGTTTAGTATTCATTCTAGGCATGTCTCGTTTTCATGTAGACATTTTGCATGTCATGCTGTTGTTGTGTTGACCTTGTTTCTTCTTATTACTTTTTTTTCCAGCCCACAGATATCCGTGAGATTGTTGGCTCATAAGATCCAGTCTCCGCAAGAATGGGAGGCAATACAAGCTTTGACGGTATGTGGTACTTTTGACAGGCGGACATTCTTTAGCTGGCTGTTTTAAGATCTTGACTAATAGTCTAGTTCTCACATGTTGTAGGTTCTAGAAGCTTGCATGAAGAACTGCGGACGAAGGTTTCACAATGAGGTCGGAAAGTTTCGGTTTTTGAACGAGTTAATCAAAGTGGTGTCACCCAAAGTAAGTTGGAAATCTCAAATGAATTTGCCCGCCAATGTTTAAGGTTATGTGTTGCATTATGTGTTCAGCAGCTGAACCCTGTTCTGCTCCTCAGTATCTCGGAGACCGGGTATCAGAGAAAGTGAAGATCAAAGTGATAGAAATGCTCTTCAGTTGGACGGTTTCTTTACCCGATGAGGCAAAGATCACAGAAGCCTATCAAATGCTGAAGAGGCAGGGTAAGATATCAGTGAAAGGCCACCCTCCTAGTAAAGCGTTGGTGGATGTGGAAGTCATCACCTTGGTGTTTCTCTGTTCAGGTATCGTCTCGGTTGACCCCGAAGTCCCACAGGATAAGACACTGGTGCCGTCTCCTTTGCGTCCGAGGAACCCTGTGTTTGAGAATGAGCTGAAGAGTAAAGTAAGTTGGTTTTCTGTTTATATATTTGCGCGTGGGGTGGAAACACACATGTTGTAACAGGCTGAGTTCTTCACATTGCTTATGTCACCTCGCTCAAGCTTTGATGGGAAATCTCCCTGGTTATTCCATGCCCTGGTGTAGGAGGACAACCGGGGGCCGTGACTGCAGACCGGGGTCCAAGCCGTGTGTTGACTTTGCGTCGCTTGCAGCTGATTTATGGTGGATACTGTTTTTCGAAGGCCTGGGAGCGCTTGGCTGATGTGGACTACCCAGTACTGTGTGGGAGAAAGACATGAACACACTGACTAATAACAACCTTCCTCCCTGCAGCAACTGGCTGAGCTGTTGAAGAGCAAGAAGCCCGAGGACCTGCAGGAGGCTAACCGGCTGATCAAGAACATGGTCGAGGAGGTGAGCATCTGACTTCAAAAATGCTCTCTAGCCATCTGTTAGCACACCTCTTCTGGACATTAGACACTGAAGCATATTTTCGGCTCTGTGTCCATTTAGATCTGGGACACTGTATTAAATAGATTACAGTGATACACAATGTTTACCTCACATACCAACTCGGTAATGGAGTAAGATCATAGTAAGATTCTAGATATGCTCAGTCTCACGAGAAAGCTATGGTACAGAGGAAACACATTTTCCTAGTGGCGTGTCATCAGCTGTTATTTTGCTTTGTAGGATGAGATAAGGATGCAGAGGGCAGCCAAGCGCACTCACACCTTGGAGGAAGTCTATAACAGTGTCAAACTGCTAAACGAGATGCTCTCCCACTTCAGCACGGACGACTCCACCGATGGAGACAAAGAACTCATCAGGGTTGGTCTCCATTTTGGTACTTCTTTCTCTAAATATCAACTAAGTTTTCCTGCCTGAATCCACTACAGCAGTCTGTTTTCATCACTTAACACACCATTTTTACTCTTCACCATTTTTACCATTTTAGTTTATGTACCAAGATGACACACAGACATATATATATATATACAGTATATATATATATATATGAATGAGAGAGTGCGCGTTTCTGACGTTCTCATTTGGTAATACAGAATGCTTTTCCTTTTCAAATGCACTGCTAGAAAATTAGTCCTGTTCCACTCAATGGTCTTCCAGAGTGTGTATGTCCACAGCCATAACCCTGCATGTTGCCACTCCCGTGTTTGATTGTAGGCTTGATACACTGTTGAATTAAACAGTCATGTGACTGTCTCCTCTCTTAAACCCTATAATTACTCCTGGAAAGTTTTACTTGTGTTTCATCCGTTACACAATATTTTATTTCCAATCTTTAAGAGTGAAATATTGTTGTATTTTGGGCTTATGCTGAACGTTTCAACTTGTTTTTAGGTCAAACAATTTCTTGGAAAACTGCTGCTCTATAATGCCACATTTTTCTAGTGGTCTGTTGATTGCAGGATATATCAGTCTTCTGATGATATGGTTGCTTTTTTAGCCGCATGACAATTCTCTGGTTGACAATGGCTTTACTAAAAATAGGGTGTTAGTTGCTATTTTACTGCACCTTTAGAAACGTATGATATTGCTGCAATTTGGCATCAGGACAGTCATTCACTACAACAGAAAAAAATACATAACTAATTTCTTCACAAAGCTCTATTGACATAATTACACAAACCTGCGAATACATTATAAAATTGATTGTCTTCTTTTAAAATTAAAGTACTTACAGTAGCTACCATAGAACACAAAATTATATTATTTCCATTTATGTTGTTTATAAAATCATATTAATTCACACTGGATTGTTGTTGTGCGCCTTTGTATAGCGGCATAATAGAAAATGATTAAAATTGTTTTTATTCCCAAAAGGAACTGTATGGAGACTGTGACAAACTCAGGCAAACTGTATTCAAGCTAGCAACAGACACGGAGGATAATGACAGTAGCTTGGGTATGTCCCCGTCCCTATTGACGTGAGCACTTTCTCCCATTGAGCTTCACCCCTGCCCTTTTGACCCTTGACCTCTTGCTCTCCCCAGGAGACATCCTGCAGGCCAGCGATGACCTCTCACGTGTCATGAACTTGTATAAGAAGATTGTGGAGGGAGAGGCCATCAACGGAGAAACTGAAGCATCCCCACCAACAACAACGCAATGTAAACGCTTCCATACACTCCGGTCTTCTATTTCTTTACTATGTATCTAGCCTAACATATATCAATAACATATTGTCCAAATGAAGCACATCCTGCTGCTTTATCCACTTAATATTTGGTTAAGTTATGTATGTATACGCGACCGCATCCGCTCACACACAAACACACTGTATATCAATGCACAGGTTTATGGGTGATGCTGTCACTCTTTCGAAGAGAATACATCTGTATATTCCTTTTACGTCAATCTGCTGGACAGGCACCAAAGCGCCCAGCAGCAGTAGCACTCAATCAGAGATCCTGATCGACCTCACTGGTCTGGATCTCCAGAGCCCCTCCCCACCAGAGCTAGCCCCAGCAGGGCGTCACCCAGAGGCTAGTCCTCTCATCCCGGTGGACCTCCTCTATGGCTCTGCTCCCCTTCCAACAGCCTGTTGTACCACGGCAGAGGTCAGGTCCAGCGAAGCCACCACGTCGCTCTCCTTGTTAGACGAAGAGCTCCTATCATTAGGTAAAAACCTGCAATGAATTCAGACTTGCTATTAGACTCCGCCTTGGCAAATGTCAATGATGCTGTTGTGATTCTTTTTCAGGTCTTAGTGACCCTGTTTCGTCTTTAAGCAAATCCTCTTCTACTGAAAATGAAATCTTGAATGACCAGTTGTCGTCTTTCAAGGTTTGCACACTTACTGTTTCGGCTTTACGCATATAGCAATATGTTATTCCACTTACTATTGTGTAATCTTCTGTAAAACATTGGTTGTAACATTTGTCATCCTTTATTCGTAGGATCCCAATTCGGTGCTGGATCTTTTTGCCAGCGTTTGCCTCCCAACAACAACCGGGTCCTCAGCGTCATCGATGTCTGTTGACTCTCTCTCTTCGACAGCAGCTCCAGTCCACTCCATGACTACCTCCTTCTCCCTCTCTGCTCCTACGTTCTCCCCTTCTCCCTTGTTCACGTCATCGGGGGTCTCGGGCAGCATGGTCCAGACCGCTCACACCCCGTTGGCGGGCACAGCCTCCCTCTCTCTTCCTGCGCCTCCCCAGCCATCCTCTGCCTCGCTCAGCCACGGTGGGCAGGACCTGGCCATGCTAGACCTGGGCAGCCCTAAAAGGTGTGCAGTTTATCTAATTCGATATCAGTGAGGTGTGGAGGTCGTTTTAATGGAGGGTTTCACTCTCTTTTAATTGCCACTAGTGATAGATCATACATTGCTGGATTTTCATTGTGCTGACATTTTGTCTGTTTTGTTTTTGCTTTTATAAGATTGTCTGCTTTTCCATAATTTCACTTGGCGTTGTATACTAATACCGTGCTCTGTCCACACAGCATGTCTGGGCTACTGGACTTTGGCAGCGTGCTTGGTATGGGTGAGGCTCTGGGTGTCTCTACTGCCCCCTGCTGTTCCTCTGGTATCTCACCATCCAGATCCAGCCCCCTGCCCTTGGGTGCGACACCCTTTGTCCAGTCCAGTGCCCCCACCTCTACCAGGACCCAGGCGGACGACATTCCCCTTCTGCGTTCCCTTTCCCCTATCCCTCCCCTGGTGCAGACCAGTCCAGCCTGGGCCAAGATGGAGCTGTCCCTGTCGGATGTCCATGTCCCCCTGGACTCCATCACACCAAGTGAGTTCCAGAAAGTAGCCACCGTCCCGTAGCTTTTGGGGTCAGTGGACACTGAGCAGCTATTTGAAATGAGTTTAATCAGTGACCGATGTCTAGTGAAAGTGTGCGGCCCATTGTCTCCCCTGCAGGCAAAGTGTGTCCGGTGACCGCATACGACAAAGATGGCGTTCGCGTGTTGCTGCACTTTGCCACGGACTGCGCCCCAGGGCGGCCCGACGTTCTGGTGATGGTGGTGTCCATGCTGAACACCGCCCCTCTACACGTCAGAAACATCTGCCTCCAGGCGGCAGTGCCCAAAGTAAACCGCTTCAGATCTACACAATGTAATGGGAGCATTGTGAGACACAAAATTACATCATTGTATACTGAACAAGCAGGAAAGTACTGGGATAATATAGTTTCAAGGGACCTCATTCAGAGGTTTGTATCTTACTGTTTGACCAATGAAATGTGACCGGTCTTCCCTGTCTATATACACTGTAATCCGACCATTACAAGTGGGGAGTTTACACTCTGTACATCCCACACGTGTTTAAATAAACCATTACTTTAAACTTAGAAAATTGTGTTTATGTTCAAAGTTCTCCTTCCACCTCTGGGTAATTTCCACCACAGCCCTTAACATCACTGCCTAGACCACCGTAGTTGTATCCAGTGTTAAAAACACATTCTGAGCCAAAGGTTTCTAAATGAGAGTGAAGGCCCTGGGTTTAAAATACACTATTTTTATTTTATTCTTTTGCACTGTCAGGTGTCAAAATGTCAAGACTAACTTTGTAACTGGTCATGATTTCTAGACAAACCTTTTCCTCTGTCATGGGTTCATGTCATGGTAATCTTTGGCTAACCCAAGTCTACGTTCAGTTGAACCCTAATGTTTACATCCTCCTTCATTTTTCTTCATGGCAGTCAATGAAGGTCAGACTGCAGCCCCCTTCAGGGACCGAGCTGGCAGCCTTTAACCCCATCCTCCCCCCAGCCGCCATCACTCAAGTCATGCTGTTGGCCAATCCACTGAAGGTATGATTTACTCTAACTGAGCTTTACTTGGAATGTTACCTTGTACATATTTAAGTCCATAAACAAATGTAACAATCAAATGTTTGTGCAGGTTTGCAGTCCATTGCTATGGTTTTGACTCATTTGTGGTCGGTGTCATTTGAGCATTCTGCCTGTTAAGAGTGGATAAAAAATTATTCATATAGTGCAGATGTGCATGTGAGTAACTTTCCACACATGCTAAATCAAGCTTGCCAACTGTCGCCCCGTCTGCTGCAGGAGAAAGTACGGATGCGATACAAGCTGACGTTCTTTCTGGGAGAGAAGGCGTGCACGGAAGAGGGAGAGGTGGACCAGTTCCCCCCAGCTGAGAGGTGGGGGGCTCTTTAGCCCCAGCTCCCTAGCAGCACTCATCCCGGTACCAGGAAAGGCCAGTGACACATGGCACAGCTTGAGCCCATCGTCTCCTGCGATGGCTTACAGTATGTGGGAGGACTTGATGTAACATTTCATCCTAGCGCAGTGTAAGTGATATGACCATCGTCTGACTTTTGCCATTTTGTTGAGTTTTTTTTTCTTTTAAAGAGGAATTCTTCCCCTCTGCAAAGATATTTCTCACATTTGAAAATCTAACCAACATTCATTTTGTGTCATCCATTGTGTTATGGGAGTAGGTGACACTTTTGTTGCTAGGGGCTACATTAGAGCACAACTTTTTAAATTGTTACAAACTGCTTGCACTTTAAAATGCCAAATAGTGTTAAGTGCAATGTTTGGTTTAAGAGTCAATCAAACCTAATAGTTATTAATTAGAGATTAACTGAACATACAAGCAGTTCTTGCAGGAGTTATATTGTAGTTCCTCAGTATTGTCATCTGTTACTTTGATCTAGGGATGGGATCATTGGGATCACTCTCTTTTTGCAAACCAGAAAGACATTAACTGATTGGTTCATTGCTGCATTTTAGATAGATTCCAAACTGGCTGTCGGCGTAGTAAGTTCAGACTCATTTTTTAAACCATTCTGTATGTTTGTCATTTGAAAAGCTCGTTCCACAGATTGGGTAAAAAGCACCATTGTCACTCTAAGCTGCTCCACCAGGCTTGATCTTGCCATGGTAATGAACACTTGTGACGAGTGGTGGCCAGAGTTGGGCTGATAAGGGAGGAGGAGTGGTGTGCTCAGTAGAATCACTTCAAAAGTCTACAGTGCCCACAACAAACTACCTTGCTTTCGTGATTATCCATTATGATTAACCCAACTCTGCCAAACAGGTAGTAGCCAAGGGGTGTGGGGGAGGGTGAGAGAGCCTATCTACTCTTTAGTTTGAGCCTATCAACTCTTTGGTTTGAGCACTGTTGCAATTCAATGACTTGCTACTATGTGTATCAATTTCCCCATAATGTGCATTAGGGGTTTAACATATTTCAGTGACTTTGTATTTATTCATGTGCAATTATGGCACTAAATTAAGTGGGGATATGAGAATCCCTTTTGTTTTTATTTATTCTTAGTTATTGTCATGAATGTATTGTTTTGCTGTTCTAAGGGTAATAAAAGCAATTGGCTGAGGTAGCTCTGCTTACAATCGGTTTAATGCTGAATTTCTTCATGGTTAGTTTTGAGACATATTTCAATGTTGACACATTAATGACAGTATGCTGGCAGTGCCATTAATCCGACACATTGAAATGTTTGGGGTTTGCACAGATATAATAATCTGTTAATTCTCAGTTTAGATGTATAACAAGCATCAGATTGTTTATGCTCAAAATTGAGATAATGGTCTTTAGTCAGCAGATGAAGTACAATACTTGATTTAAACAATCAAAACATGGTGGATGTTTCTGTATTCAATGCAATACAACATGTGTTTTGTGTGTCATCATCTACTGCATTTTTGTTCCAGTGAGGTTTGGAGCTTGATGTGCTTTGTTACAGAATCTTATTTCAAAACGTGCTGCTGTACTTTCTGTCTGTTACATATGTTACCATACTGAAATTAAAGCATATTTTTCAAGAGATGTTGGCATGAAGAATAAATGTCTTATTTTAACTTGCCTTGTTTGTAAGTTATTTGATACAAATGGTTTGTATTATTATTATTATCATTATTATTATTGTTATTATTATTACTACTACTAATAATAATAATAATAAATGGCTTGCATTCATTATTTTTTGTTGCATTGTTTAACAAGGACGATAGTTTTTAGTGTTAAACATCTTAATGAAATGTACTTCTGTCGAAAGCACTTTCATAAAAACTTGTTTGCAACCTAATCGAACTGTCGCTCATGTTAACACATGTGCATCCAAGTATGAGATGACAGCGCAGCAATGGCAGGCTAAAAACCATGGTGAGAAAAATATGTAGTTTGATTTGTTACTATTTAAGGGGGCACAATTTGTGAGCCACAAAATATGCTGAACAAATAGCAATGCCACATATTTATTTTTATTTATTTTTAAGTTTGGTGTATTTCCAACATATCACGTAGTACATTTTCTAATTGTGTTATTTCAATAGGAAACAAACTTTTACTTTTTTGTTTTTGTTAGGGCACTTTCTCTTTTCAGCGCTCTCCAGGCCCAATAATTTCTCAGCTACACCAAATAAACTGGAGTGAGTTATAATTACATTAGGTAGGCCTACTGGCTTTGGACCCTGTAGTTTCGATGAAAACCACGCAACACCATCAGTAAATACTACAAGAATAATTGAACTAATGTGTTGGGACTGTTTTTACGTGCACAAAGCACCCCATATAAAATATAATGAGTATGGAATAGCTCAAATGCAAGGGTGCAAGAAAATATCAATCCACTTTGTAATTTCATGATACTATATCGATGTATCGACATGCCTTGCTTCCAGTATCGCAAAGTGAATCAAATCCAAATGTTCATGGTATCCCAGATTCTTGCCAACACTACACAGCCATATGTTTCTCATCCTATTTTCCCCAATTCCCGCTGTAGCGTTCCAGTTTATGTGTTCCTTGGGCTATAGTTTTGTTTAGGAACTAAATGTAATTAAAAAAATAAATCTAAAAGAACATGTCTAAATGCCAGTCAGTTCACTAAAAACCAATGCAGTTGGTTTTCAATTCAAACGTATTGTTTTATGTGCACATTGATCGTTTTCATAATAGAATTACAAAAATATTTTGTTACAACAATAGTTTGGATCAGAGAATGAGTACGCCCTAATTTATTTAGCTGGATATGAGATAGCGTGCAGTGCCGTACGCGGAGCCCTGCTGGCGAAGGGCACGCGCCATTGTCGCCAGGGAAGCTTTTGGGATCGACTGTTTGTCACCTGCACAAAGTCTTGCAGACCTCGCTCAGATAAGAATATAAGTGGCACGAAGCAAGGCGCCCTCTTCTTCGCGCCGTTGCCCGCCGCCTCGAGCAGCCCAGACTCCCAGAGCCCAAGGCGAACTCCTCAAACAATCTCACAAGTTTGAACATAAGTGTAAAGTCAACATTTGACAGACAATAAATAAGCAGTGTGCTAAACCATTGAGCACTGACTGAAGTGGGATTCTGTATGGAATGGACTACATCGGAATCGGATTGTAAAGCATTTTATTTGAATTATTTTCTTTTATTTTTTGTTGTTGTTTTATTGTATTACGTTTTCAGTGTTTATGACCTGCTATTTTATAAATAGGGCACTCCTGCAAGTAGCTGGTATCAGCCAGTCAACCCAACCCTGTATAAATAATAATTCTGCTTATTCACTTTCACATGTTACACTAGTAGAGCTTTATATACTAGCCTAACGTTATAGTAGCCTACCAGAAAACCTTACTTGGTATCGAATGATCACTTTCTGTTATTTTATTTTATTATTACTCTAGACAACCCCCTTCGGGGAATGAGTTTCATAAAGATAGAAATACAACATTAAGATGCAATGACGCTTGTCTTGCACAGACCAGCAGAGGGTTTAATGACTTGAGTCAAACAGAAACCGGTTATAACCAATTGCATAAGCACGACACCAATTTGTAGGCGGGACTTTGATTGTTGCAACGCCTTGGATGAGACATTCTTCCGTTACTACTAGTCTCTTACCCGGCTGCACAAGAAGGTGAATGAGTAAAATAACTGTTAATACAGTAACTACTCGGCTAAGTAAACACACCTGACTATTAAACGTTTGCTCACAAACAAACAAAATGACGACGACAACCGTGTTTCAAGGGATGGAGGCCGGTGCAAAAAGCAGTTCCAGGTAACGCTAGCTTAGCTAACATGATCTAGTTATTTCCCATCTAACGTAGTAGTAGCAGCAGCTCTAGTTTAAGCTAACGTTAGCTTCTTTTGCATACCTAAATTACGCCGCCAGTTCTGTTATTTTGCCTATAAATAATCATTTTTTCTAGTAAGACAGCTTACATAGCTAACGAAAGATGCTTTTGCTTTTAACAGTTTTTAGAACGTAGCTATGTTCTTTATGATTGATGGGACCAACCTTCACACTAGCATAGCTGTCTGGCAACCACACCTCTCTGTCTGTCTTGCGTTTAATAAGAACCGTTTGCATTGTTTCCTGGCTTTGTAGAACGTTGTCGAAGCTAATCATTTGAGGGCCATCTGTCAGTGCTGGCATCTCAAGCTAGAGCCATGCCATGTGTGATACATTTGCTTTTGTGTGTGGATCCAGTATTTGCAGTCTATTTAAATTGGCATTTTTCGTTATCAAGCTAGCTTTGCCTATAGTCTACTTAAAAAATCGTTTAGATTAAATGCTTGATGCCAACTATTACGGCGCTGACATGTGCCTTAGGTCTATTTTTTGTAACCTAAAAATCTTAATTGACGATGACTACTAGAAAGCGTCCCCTTTTTAATGTCAGTCAGGGTGGGGCCCCTACGGATCAGCTAGCCACAGGCACAGCTGAGATCAACACCGCAAAGATGTAGGCCTTATCAAACGTCAACTTGCAGAATCGACGCACACTTCTACTATGTGATGCCCAGTCATTTAATGGCACTACTAACGTCATCATTTGTAACTACTATATTTAGTTAATATGTTAATGTATCTTCTGATGATTTAATCCCTGAATGTACTTCTATCTTCTTTTTGTCCTCTTTTGGTCAATCTTCAAACCTATGGGAATGCCCTGTTTGTTCCCCACGTAAAAGTTAAAGCGTGGCAATTTCCGCTTCAAAAAAGTTCTTTAAAAATTAGAAGGAAAAATATTTAGTAACCCTAACCTTGCATTTTTCTTTGGAAACTCTCTCCCCCTCCTCTTCATTTTAGAGTCTTGCGGCCTCCAGGTGGAGCTTCCAATATATCTTTTGGTGCAGATGAGGAGAACCCCCCTACCCGAAAAAACAAGATGGCCTCCAGCATCTTTGCAGAGCCAGATGACCCTCATGCTCATCGAAGGAACAATCCACCTGGTAACCTCACATTTCAACAAACTACCTCGGCACGCTGTATACACCCCATAAACCATTTTACTATAAACCATTATATTACTCTAAACCATTTTCTCCACATCTACTCCTTATTGTAATTAAAAATGCAGTGCCCCTTGTTTAGCTGTACGTGCATTCAGATGGCCGATCATGGGCATGGGCCATGGGCATTAGTTATCCCTTTTTTTTCTCTCATTGCCAGGACCTTTGTAAAACAAAAAATACATCTCCTTCTGTGAGCAGATCGTTTCTTCTGTTCTGACAACTAACGATGGGGCGTGATATGGTGGTAATGCTTTATTGTCACTGCAATCACAATGTCCCTATTCCCTGAGTTCTTCTGTTTAGAATCCACACCAGGGGGCGCACTTAACATTTGGCTTTGTTTCAGAGCATTAGCATCAGTTCTTCAAGCCTTCTTAACCACTGACCATTTTGCTTTACTTCATGATGTGAGTCCAAGTCTAAACTAGAGGGAAACAGAGATCTCTAATCTATAGTGGGGATATTGCTGATACACTTCTGCAGAAAGCACTCATTTAAGTTCTGCAAACAAATTGCATTAGTGAACATATTGAACTTTTGTTTTCTAAAACAAAATTGTATTATTGTTAGTAATTGTTAGTTATTGGTTGTCTTGGAGGGAAACCTGTAGGTTGGCGCAGAATACAACGCGTACATCAAAAAATTCTGTGCTCAAAAATGTCTCTAACTGCAAGAGCCTGTTTGTAAGATGAACCTGGTGAAGATCTCATTGTAATCGAAAATGTGATCTCTTAATGTGTAGGCCTATATATTTACAATTAGAAGCTTGATTGCAATGTGAAGATTCTAAGATTCTATTTTGTGATCAATCATGTAATCTTCCTGTTAAACTTTGATTGCAGATTAGATCAATACTTCTAGGCATTGGATTTCAGCACACAGACTTGAGCAAGTTTCTAAGTTAGATCAAAGTTTACTCAATGACTGAAATGTTATGAATGCTCTAATCCATTATGTGTCCATCTTTGTAAGTGAGACCCATTATAGCAAGCGGCGGGTTCTACCGAGCTGCTCTAACGTGAATCCCTCCTTTTAGCTCCGTTTCTTAAAGACAGTGGAGTCATGAGCATCTGACCTAAAGGGAGTGAGGCCTGAATGTTGTTCTAGACCTCTTTATGCTCCTTGATGATTTGACGCATTGCATGATATTTTTCCAACCAATGTACATCGACCACGTGTTTTTCTGAGTAATCCAGGAAATTCTTATGAGTTTGGCATTTGCTTTTAGATAATGTCCTGACAACGTCTCATAGAGAATCAAGCTGTTCAGCATTGAAGACTAGGCCAATGTTAATTTCTCTGCAGTTTGATTGGTTGTCAAGTATCTACAGGAAGTCTGTGACTAATTTAGAAGTAAACTGTATTTCAGTCTAAGGGAGCCGTAACTTTATCACACTGGGACAATAAGAAATCAACATAAAGGTATGAAATGTTGAGGTTTTTTTGGTTTTATTTTGTATTCGATTTTGATTGGAAGATCTAAAGAAATCAGTGTGGAAGATGGGCAAGAGAAAGGGCCAGTTGAAAGTTGCATTCTATGGTGTTTACAATATAGGTGGTTTCTTTGTTTTTACTTTGTGTGTGTGCGTGCGTGCATTCGAAGGCTCAATCGAAGAAATAAAAAAGTAAATGAGGACCGCAGCCCAATAGATTCATAAAGAACAGTAGATCTTTGAACACCACCAGAACTCACTGCTTTAATAGAGGGAACAATCGTTCCATCCGTGTTGCTGTGCTGTTGAGGCTCACGCTATCAAACACCGACATTATACAACACTCTTCAAGTTACTTGTAAGCTAAATTGTGTCTAGATTAGAATGCAACGCCAGTCTCATGATGCATACTCCAAACTCCTTCAAAGTGAGCCAAGTATGCTACGTAAACTTGGAACACATCTCTGGCCCATGCGTGCCATTCGTATATGGCTTTCTCGTGGCACAATGACTACATACTATGGCTGTTTTGTCCACCACTCTTCTGTCATCATGTTTTACAGGGATACCAAAATGCTCCCGTACATGCGACTTTGATGTGGGTGGCTTTTCACGTTCTTCCGCTACTCCGCGAGCCATGACTGTCTCTGCTGCGTATTTCTTTTTCCTTCTTCTTTGCAATGCGGGCATTTTGGATTGATTCGTTGAGATTCTACATGACCCGTTCACTTTAACACAGACCTGCTTTTTGTCAATAGTCAAATCAACGTTTTAGTGCTTCAGAGTCAAAAACAGCAAGTATCTGTCTTCTCTATATCTTTTCACTGCAACTCTGCATTGAGATTTATGGAATTGGGTAAAAAGTCACAGCGATGGCAAAACCATTTCACACTGACGGTTAAACTTTAATTAGTCCACGGTTCTCCATGCTGAACCATGGGAGTAGGCCATACAGATCATGGATCAGCTACAGTCGGTTACACCACTGTTAGTTACACACACTCTCCTGGAGGTCAAATTCCTTCCAAAAGCTGTTTTAGATTTTTATCTTGCCAATGTCGGTTCCACCTTGCAATATTCCAGCTGAGTTTCAAGAACTTCATTGTGGGTCTTTTTGTTTCCTGTGCTCCACTAGGTGGAAAGCCAACAGGAGTCCTGTGTGGAGAGCCCTCGGCGCCCCTGAGGAGAAGCAGCAACCAGTCCACACACCACTCTGGAGAGGTCTCCGATGCGGTGAGACATCATCTGGGGTTACTGACTACTGACATGGCCTACACCATCCTCATGCATTTGATCCATCATCCTCATTGCATGCCTTGAGTGTATATTGTGATGAAAGGATCAGGGGTAGGCTTCTAACAGAAACTGTGAAGGTATTGTGTGGGAGTTCTCTGTTTGTAACATGTTGGAAAGCACATGCCCATAGCCATTTGCTTGTGGTTGCATCAGATGGTTCCTGCTAAACATGTTCTGCAACAGTGCATGTTTCTTCATTTATTGTGTAATTAGAGCAGGGATTATGTTGCCTTGATGATTGTTGCGCTGTGAGATTTGCATCAACTGTCACTTTACTGTTTTTGCTTTCACTGCCCCCACCCCCACCCACACACCCTCAGGATATGAACAATGAAGTTGGCAATGATGGTAAGGACATTTTTGCTTTGATTCTCTATTGGACCCATTACACTTGTTAAGCCCTTTTGTAGGCCATGAGTCACGCCTAACAGTGTTTACCCCCTGGTGTTTAGTCTATTGTGAGGAACCTGAGCCTGTGGCAGAGCAGAGGGAGGATGCTCCCCCCAGCCAGCCCTCTGCAGCATCACAGCCTGCTGCAGGAGTGCCGTCAGGCCGCAGGAACCCACCTGGCGGAAAGTCCAGCCTTGTCCTTGGTTGAATCCCCAAGAAGCCCCATTTCTATTGGAACTCTCCATTCCTTTTCTCAAGAATCCTTTGTTCGTATGTGCGTAATGGGATTCTGTCCACTCCGCTCCCAAGTCCATTTTTTTATACCTTTTCTAAGTTTTTGTATGTTTTGTTGTTTTGTTTTTTTAACAGAAGCACTTTATGTATCCGATTCAAGCCTGACCCAATTAGTGTCACGCCTACTGGAGAAGGCATAGGGTTATATTGTGTCTCAATGGGGGGGGGGGGGGGGGGGGGGGGGGGGGGGGGGGGGGGGGGGGGGGGGGGGGGGGGGGGG
>JAVQIZ010017825.1:0-13400 GCA_036023535.2 Galaxias brevipinnis | reverse complement strand
ACGACCATGTAACTGTAAAGGCAGTGAGTTTTTCAAAGTATCTGTAGCAACATATACATTATTTTTCCCAGACAAAGAAGTAAACTAATGTCAAAGTTGGCCACAGGATGTTTGGGCTTAGAGGACACGGTGTGGCTACACCGAAGTATCAACTCAGTCAAATTAAAAACCTTTTATCGATACTAAAACTGTCACTATTAGATAAACTGAAAATGTCCGAATTTGTTTTTATTAATAAACGTTTAGTAAGTAACACAAATTTGGAGCATTCACTGTTTAATCACTTGATTTAAAAAAAACTGAAAACACGTTTGTCCTGCCTACGTTTTCAAATACGTTTTACGATACGCAACTCGATCATTTTAGTCTAGTCAAGAACAGGAAGAAAATTTCGCTCGACCAGTCAATGAGCCATACCGAACAGTAAAACTAAAAGCAACTGTCCCTAACTTTACACAAAAAGGTAGAATATACAAACCCTTCTCCGTGAACTTTTTCCTTCATGATCAATAACTATCAATTTCAGCGACTTCCGAAACGAATTGTACCGTTTTTCATTGAAACTGATTGCATTAACATGTGTTTTCTAAAAACTGTTCTCGTTCCGTTTCCTCTTGTGGTGGTGCTCCACCTAATTACTTCCTACAGACCAGACGTAGTTGACTTGGCTAGCTACACAGTTTCTGGTATCCAAGTAAATCCTTCATAATCACATTTATGTTAACATGAGTAATAATAAATTACTATATTCAATTCAAATATTCAATGGCAAATAAACGAATGAGCAAACTAGATAAAATAAAATTAACATCTCACTGACCCAGAATAATTTTCTTTAGTTCCGGCATCTTACCCTTTAACCCGGAAATATACCTCCAAGCGCCACAGCGGTAGTCCAACGCATTAAGTTTTTATACATCTAATGAAAAGACCAACGACGTATTTTAACGTTTCACACGACCTACTGTCGTACTCATGGACATAGAAGTGCTTGAAGATTCATGCCAAGTAGGCAAACGTGTGTCATGCGAGGGAGAGCGGGGCACCGTGAAATATGTTGGCTCAGTTCCACCAACTGCTGGTAATATGTTGTTTGTTATGTTTCTTGAATGCCTTCGCTTTGAGCCAAAACTCACTGTTCTCGCTTCTACTATAGTATCACACTGGACATTTTTATTCACGGGGCAGTGAGTGTGCGTTTGTGATTCTTGGTGTTTGTGTTATGCTTATGCTACCGAATCATTTAAAGGACTATGGCTTGGTGTGGAGTGGGACAACCCTGTCCGGGGCAAACACGATGGCAGTCACCAAGGAGTGCGCTATTTCACATGCAGGTAATATCCGAGCTAGGATCATATTAACTGAAACAAACCACTTTTAACCCTCCTCATAGCTTTTGTCCCAGAAAATGTAATACTGAATCTGAATTTAAACTGTCACTGATGATAATATAACTAATAATGATATGAATAAAGTTAATCCAAATGTGTGTTTGTTGTAAGGCCTTTCTCAGACCAAAGCAATACCTTTTTGTCTAATGAAAGGCATCCTCAAGGGGGTTCCTTCATTCGTCCTAAGAAAGCAAGCTGTGGGGTGGACTTTCTGAGAGCACTCAAAAAACGCTATGAGACAGAAACACAGCAGGTTCTCAAAGAAAAGGTCAAAGTCTCCACTAAGACTGTGGAGATGGTGGGCTTTGAAAAGCTTTCTGAGAAGCAGAGGTATGACACAAAGGCCAGGAGTGAAACATACTCTTTTAATATGTGGTCTATTAACACTTTTATTTGTATCCAGTCTCTAAAATATGCATCACTATTAATGGTTAGTTGTGTTGTACATGACGACAATTACTGAGCACAATACATGATACTCCAATTCAATAGATTCTCAATGGGGAACATCAAGCTTTATTAGCAGCATGTGTTCATATTTACCACCCTTTCTATCTCAGTTCAAATTTGTCTTCTTTACAGGATAGAAAACATTACTACAGTATCATTGAGGATGTGTGAAGTTTGTAACCCTGGACCTGAAAATGAAATCAGGAAAACTACTCCTGGTATCCTTTCAATTAATTACATTTTCTTGACAAGTTGTTTACATAGCTTATTTATGACTTAATCTTACAATCTGTGTGTTTAAAATGCTGTGTGCACTACTTATGTGTGTTCATTGTGACAACTCACTAACTTTCAAGTAACATATACAGTTGAAGGCAGAGGTTTACATACACATTAGCCAAATAAATTTAAACTCAGTTTTTCACAAATCTGGACATTCAATATTAGTAAACATGACCTGATTTAGGTCAGTTAGGATCGCCGCTTTATTTTATTAATGTGAAGCAGGTTGCTTGTGTGCCTTTACACAAGATTAACGCGAGTCAGAAGTATAGCCTACTTGATATTGTGTATCTTGGACTCATCACATTTTGCAAACCTCTTTCCTCAACTGTGGAAAGCGGCTGGTCGTCCAGTGCCATTGATTCCATGGCTTTCCCGCAATGGCTTTGGTCTTTTTGTAGGCTGGTGGCTTGTGGCAGGCTCTTAGCTGCTTTGCCTTTTTTACTAGCAGCTTCAAGCCTTGATGCTGCACTGGTGCACTTGTGGATTAAACGCCACTCTGCCCGTCGCACACTGTGGTGTGTAGGTACATAGATATAGTAAACAGTACATATCTATGTGTAGGTAGGCTACAGTCTAGCATACATTCAAATACTGATCCACATTAGACTAGCGTCTCAATTCGAACTCACCAGTCACACAAAGCAGTATGGCGATCTTTTTCCATACAGCCTTCCTTTGTTCTGCATTATACAATGTGGTACAGTATGGAGTTACTGAGATCGCCACAATCAATTTGTCCTCCATTGCTTCGTTGTCCATTTTATGTATTTCTGGTGGGATGATATTTTTTGTAACAGGTCAACATGCCACAGGACTTTGTTTACTGATTGGCTGTGGCTATTATTTGACTGCAATTCGCCGCAGAAAGTTAAAATATTCTCAACTTTTAGTTTGGCCGAACTTCGCCGCAGAATCGAACAGCCTGGAAGTCATAGCAGCTGCCGCAGGTTTGCAAAGACATTGCATGGCAGCTCCCCGCCGGCCGCACTTTGACGCTGCTCGGTGTCTATTCAGCCACAGTATTTTCAAGATAGTCGGTATACAAACTTAACAACATGCAAATACATAACATCAACGCTAGATGGCGGTATATGCCTGTGAGAACTCTCCCCATTCATTTAATAGGGGCAAAAACCGATTAAAAATAATAATGAAAAATATAACATGTGAACCGATCACTTAGTTACATACACGTGTACCATACGGTATTATGCTGGATGTGTCGGCACAAGAATGAAATCGATTTATTCAAAACTGCTCCTGGCCACAAGTCGACCTAATAATAAGTAGAAGAATATGACTGCGATTTCAATATGTGAGCGTCCTCACGGACGCATCACATAATTAGTTATGATTTGGCTTGTAGATAACTGCACAGTTGGCCTACAGATGTTCACGGGAAAGATAGACAGCTTTTACTTTAATACACTCAGTTCCCCCTTCGCATGAAATCTCCGCCCACCGTTTGTCCGTTCAGTTTTGTATTTTGTAGAGCTGATTGACAAACTGAGCAGATTCAGCAGCGCCTCTTTAGTGATACCTAATGAAGATAAAACACAACATTGAAAAAGGAAAACTAACACAACTCAAGATCCTTATGTAAAATTCAACATACATTTAGAATGTAGGAACGATACAATGACCTTAAATCATGAATTGTCCCGCAGAACTGGTGGCCTAAAGGAAAATCAACTGTAACTTAGGTACACAGACCCGTAAACACAAAAAATAACAAGCTTGCCGTTGGCCTAAGTTTACCTTAAACAAACTAAATTAGAAACCTATCAATATACATAATTTAGCTGAAAAATTTGATTTGAGAGTAGGCCACTTAAAATTACTGCTGTTATACAGCGTTCTCGTAGTAAATCCAATTCCCTTTGAGAGTAAACCTCTTACAATTCCTGCTGCTATTAATAAGTACAACGTCTGTGGTAAGTGAAGTCCCGTTGCCAGTACTAGGATGACTAATGTGCGCAGCTGATGAATTGTTTTCCCCAGGCACGGGGGACGTGGTTTTCTATACCCATTCATTTCAATAGGGGCAAAAACTGATTAAAAATAATAATTAAAAATAAAACACGTGAACCGATCACTTAGCACTGCACACCATAAGACAAGACCTGTTGGCACGGGAATGGAATCGATAGGGTCAAAACTCCGGGTGTAGTTAGGACACTAAAATTCAGCCTAATATGAAGAAGAATATGACGCATCACATAATAATAAGAAGAATATGACGATAGACAACAAGATGTGAGTGTCATCACTGACGCATCACATAACTAGAATGCATTTCCACAAGAAAATGCGAATGTCATTGCTTTACACCAGTACGACGGCCAGCCCCTAAAATAGCTGCTGTAGTCATCTTTAAATTGTATGGGTAATTAGAAGACATATATGAAGTCTGGCTATGTCAATTAGTCTCTGAGTAACTACTTCAACCGGCCCTAGTCTCCCCTACATAGCACACAGTGCGAAGTAGCTTAAATTTAGTGTTGACGTAAATAATGACAATGATCATTCATTTTAGCTAGCACATGAATTGAACTGCAAAAGATGATGTCAAAAGCATGTCAATAGTCTGTCACATTAAATCAACAGTAGCCTACTGTCTTCAGTGTAAATGCTTGTTTAATAGGCTCCTGGTTTTACCATTTTAATAAATTTTCTTAATGGAACTGTGGTGCATGCTTGTTTGCCCACATACTTGTCTTCATTTTGACATTGTTTTGCATGTTGGATTTGGCAACCATGCTACAGCTTACAGTAAACACAAAAAGAAGCCTACTGACTTTAGTGTAAATGCTTGTTCGAAGTTTGTTTTGCGTCAAGCTAGTATCATAACATAAGCTAATAAGATAATATCTTGTGCGCACAAGATAAAAAAGTATTGCCTTTAGGGAATACCCTTCTCAACCTTACCCTTTTCAAGTAAAAATTATAATAATTTGTAAAACTCAACGCCCTTTCGGCTTTACATGACAGAGGGAGAGAACAAAACAAAAATATGTTTCAAAGTAGGGCTGGGCGATAAACAATAAACATAAAACAACAAACATATTTTGTCTAAATTAGGGACGATTCCGATTAAAATCCCGATTTTACGGAGCCCCAAAAGTCCCAAAAGGCGATATTTTTTTATTATTATCTTGTGCGTACTTATCTTGTGGGAACAAGTTATTTAACATGTGCACACAAATTATTATCTTCTGTAAGTTAATTACTCAGTAGCAGTAGTACATCAAAGCCTACGGCAAGACCCCACCCCCGGTGCTATCCCTAATGCTAACGCTAGCTATCCCTCCTCTATAACGTATGTTAGCCAGCTAGTTAGACTACTGGTTTAAATGCACAGGTCATGCAATATTGAAGTAAATTTGACTTAATAATAATAGAACATTAAAGCTGGATCGGGCAGTGTTTATTCGCTTACTAGATTAACGTTAAGCTATCCCTCTGCTCTACTATGGGCATTAGTCAAATGTCACACAATATTCAAGCTCGATCACCAGCTAAAAGACAGACGAGAATAACATTTTTACTTTCTAAAATTGCTCCTTGACAAAGCGTGCGACAACATAGCCCCAACAAATCGATAATGACATTTTTTGCCAACTAATTTTATAATCGATTTTTTGCGATTTAATCTATTGGGTTGTTGCAGCCCTAGTTTGAACCTTCGACGGAAGTGTGACGTTGTTTTTAGCTTCCATCATAAGCAGTGCTCAAATTGAGGGGGGATGGATGCCCCTTGTTAAGAAAAATGGACAAGACCATCCCCCGTGTTAACTTTTTGGTGGAATACATCCCCCATGATTTATTTTGATATTGATATTTTTTTCCCATGACATTTTTTTTTGCACTTGAATCTAACCTAGCTGATAAACAACTGAAAATCTGAGCTTCTCTGTCTTGCACTCGCAAGTCCCCCCTCCCCCGCTCTACTCGCACAAAATCAGCTGTGACTGGTTGTCAAGGTTATGTTGTTAGAGTGCCACCTAGCTTCATGCAGCAGGTTAGCCTATTTTTGTAGACTGACAGCTAGCTACAGTTAAACCCAAAATGATTCATACCCATGCCAAATGTTTAGTTTAAAGTACATTTTTATTTGTCTGGCTGGAAATTACATAAGAAGGTAACAAAAGACAGCAAGAAATTTTGTTAGAAATATTAACGAAAAATATTACCTTTTTGTATGTGTTTTTTTTTTAACTTTTTGACTGAACATGCCATGTCCAAAATTACTCATACCCTTTCTCAATAATCAATGGCAAAGCCTTTATTTGCCATCACTGCAGTCAAACGGTTCTTATAATTATTGCAAACAAGCTTTTGCACGTCTCCACTGAGATTTTGGACTACTCCTCTTTTGCCAAGATCTCCAGGTCATTGAGATGTTAGAAGTCTTCCTTGCCATCATGCTAGTCTTTAGTTCCCTCCACAGATTCTCGATGGGATTCAGATCTGGACTCTGGCTGGGCCACTCCAAAACGGTGATATTGTTTTCTGTTAACTATTTCTTGACAACTTTGGCTATATGTTTCGGATCATTGTCTTGTTGGAAGGTCCAGAGCTGTCCAAGGCCAAGTTTTTCTGCAGACTACCTGCTGTTTCCCTTCAGAATTCTCATGTAGTCCTCTTTTCTCATGATGCCATTTACTCTGACAAGGTTGCCTGGCCCATTGCCTGAAAAACACCTCCAAAGCATTACACTCCCACCACCGTGCTTGACTGTGGGGATGGTGTTCTTGGGGTTGAATGCTTCTCCTTTCTTTCGCCAAACAAAAACCACATCCCTGTGTCCAAACAACTACATTTTTGTCTCATCCAACCACAGAATTGATGACCAAAAGCTTTCTTCTTTGTCAAGGTGAGCTTTTGCGAAGGCTAGGCGAGCTTTTGTGTGCCTGTGTCTAGGAGAAGTGGGGTCCTCCTTGGTCGGCATCCATGGAGGCCGGCCTTGTGCAGTGTACGCTGAAGCGTTTGCCTTGAGATGTGGGTACCAGGATGGCCTTGATGGCGTTCTTTGGGTTCTTCATGGCCTCTTGCAATACCATTCTTGTTAGCGCAGGAGTCACTTTTGGCTTACTTTGCACTGTGGCCTCTGGCATATGACACTTTTCATTCTTTATGCTATATTATAAAAGTAAAGAATAGGCTATACAAATAATTACTATCAAATGTTTAAAGATTCTTAACGATCGATGTGCCGCTACCCCTGCACTTGCTGCTGTGATAAGATAACATAATGTAAAACATTTTTAAACGATGTCTATCTAAAATAAGTTCGTAGGTGTTGGGTTTAAATGAATGGATGCCAGCGCATATAATTCACTGATAAAGTTCTCCACCAGACCTTACACTACAAATTGGCTTAAGTGGATACGTTTATTTCCAAGAAAAGGAGGGATGACATGTATTGGGTTAGAGAGGTCACATGTCTAGTCAAGAGGAGGAGGACAGAAGGAGTTAGCCAGGAGGCATGTGGTGGTACTATTCGTTGTTTTGAACAATAAAGCAAGTAAAAGCAGAAGCTCCATGTTATGATTCAATTCCGGATGCACTATCCAATTAAGTATTAAGACAGGCACACAACAGTCACTAAGACATTTTACTTATAAATTGGCTCAACGTATAAAATATCTAATTTAAAGCTACCACAATGTACCCTTTCAATGCTCTAGAAATGTACAAAAATATAAAATACACACCTGATCAGACATTTGACCATCCCCCATGTTAGCTTTTAACAACTCGACCACTGTTCATAAGCATGTAGCACGTGTTAGCCGATTTAGCTAGCAAAACTTAGGTTAAAAGTAAAAAATGTGTTGTCGAAAAGAACAAGGACGCAATTGCGCTGTTCCTCGCAGCACATATACCCAAGCTAAACTTGTGTGGCTGAAAGAAGAATATAAAATGTTCTGCCGGTTGAAGGCAATAAACTAATGTGATCACGAAAACCCGAACCCAATGTTATGGCTTGGTTATGATAAACCCATTTTTTAAAATATAATAATAGCGAAAACTACAGAGGTTTAAAAGTTGGTCCCCAAAACAAACACAATTAATTATGTGCTGACTTTTAAAATTTGAGATGGCAGCGTTATGTCAAGGATTTGCTGCTGTGTTTTTTGAAAAGGAGCACTCTGTGATAGACATTGTCAACAATTATTTGTTACACCAATCACCAATTGAGGCCAGTTTTGTCTGTTGTTACACCAGTCCCTTAAAAAAAATTAAAATTAATAAAAAGCAGACAGTGTACACCCTATGTGCTTTAATCCATGAGAACAGTGCATTTAGTGCTTGGTTGAACCAGTAGAAATTAAGAATTTAAACCCTGCTGTTCCTTGTGTAAGAAAACTATAAAATTAGGAACTTTGGGTATGAAAGCATTACAGAAAACAGAAAATAGTCTGAATATTGTTATTTGTTCACATCGAGAGCCATCAAAGTTGAATGTGAATAAATGGATTTACTTTCCAAGTAATTCTGGGCATATCCTTCGTACTTTTTTTGCCAGTTCCGACATGACATGGTTCATAAATTACATTCATAATGCCCTTAAAAGTCTTCAATTGAACTTGAAACCTGCAGAAACCCTGCAGAATGTCAAAAGTTAGAATAATAGCAGAGAGAAGTATTAATTTCATAATTGTTATCACATTCTCAGTAGGTCAGAAATCATTGCCTTTAAATTATTTAACTTGGGTCAATCGTTTCAGGTAGCTTTCCACAAGTTTCTCACAATAAGTTGCTGGAATTTTGGCCCATTCTTCCTGACAGAACTGATGTAACTGAGTCAGGTTTGTAGGCCTCCTTGCTCGCACACGCTTTTTCAGTTCTCCCCACGCATTTTCTATTGGATTGAGGTCTGAGCTTTGTGATGGCCAGTCCATTTCCTTAACTTTGTTGCCTTAATACTTTGGAAGTATGCTTATTTTGTGGTCATTGTCCATTTGGAAGACCCATTTGCGACAAGCTTTAACTTTCTTGCCGATGTTTCTTGATACTGCTTCAATATATCCACATAATTTTCCTTCCTCGTGATTTCATTTATTATGTAAGGTGCATCAGTTTTTCTTGGAGCCAAGCACCCCTACAAGGTGATGCTGCCACCCCGTGCATTACGGTTGAGATGGTGTACTTCAGCTAGCAAGCCTCCCCCTTTTCCCTCCAAACATATTTATGGTCATTTTGGCTAACAGTTTGTTGTTTCAAATGTTTCATCAGAGGACATTTCTCCAAAACTAAGATCTTTGTACCCATGTGCAGTCTGTTTTTTTTTTTATGACAGTTTTGCAATAGTGGCGTCTTCCCTGCTGAGTGGACATTCAGGTTTTGACGTGGTACCTACAAGCTCTTGGAAATTGCTCCCAAGGAATAACCAGACTCACGGGAGGGTCGGGGGAACAGTAGGAGTTTTGCTCAAAAAATGGGAGGAGATGTGCAAGAAGAGACTGATAAAGTATTCCGTTGTATATATTAAAACCGCCGGGGAGAGCTCACATCGGTTTAGCAATGAAATTATGATTTGGGAGGAGAAGAGGGTAAAATATCTTCATTTGTCAACTTTTCCACACCGCTCTCTGAAATGAACTTCAACCCCCTGTCCTTCTCCCCTGTAAATAAACAGACACACACATTAGACAAAGGGAGAAAAATTATAATATTAATTCAGTATGTTGGGCTTGATTTGGGTTCTAAATTAGTTGATACTATTACTAATCGTAAGATTAGGTGCTCAGGTAAGGTTAGTGGGTGAAATTATAAAGATAATAATATAAATGTAATTGTTGTAACTTGTGATAATTATATTTGCTAGTGTCAAATAATTGCACACAATACAGTGACATTAAATTAACTGGATATAAGGTAATTTGCTCTTACCAGTGCTCTTTTCAGAATTTTGTTGGGCTGTTCGACTCCAGAAAATATGGAGTCGATTCTGGTCCCAATTCATAATCATGGGAGTATAGCTGAGTGCTCACTGTTGTAATTTGTTTTGAAGACTAATCCTGGGCAAGAGTGCATGTTACCCAGTAGGTGCCAAATACTGTATGTGTCTGAAAACAGATGGACATGTACCATTCAGATATGCCAGAGGATGTCAAACTGCACGTTATTAACTTGCTGTAATACCCATTTTCACTTCTCAGTTGTAATTGTGCAAATCTGACAACATATGTGCAAACGAGTCTGATGGCTGATATAAAATACTGAAGTAAACAAAAGCATGACAGAGAAAAACAATGTTACTGATTGTTATTAAGTTACCCAGTTAGTGGTTCAATTAGGTAACATCAGATGAATTAGTGCAAAGAGAAAAAGGTTGTAGTAGCGACAGAAAAAAGTACCTGCAACAAAATTGTGAAATAAAGACTGATCTGACAACAATAAATAAGGCCAATAAAAGGCTTCAGCTGCGGTTAGTACATATTGATTTAAATTGGGTAGAGTGAGTTACTTTAAAGTTCTGTAACAAAATAGGAGAAGCCTCCCTTCAAGTTCTAAAATACACTCCTGTTTGAGTAGCATTGAAGTTACAGTCAATCATGGGATAAATGCTGATCCACATAATGTGAGGCATGGCAGGATAAGGAATATTTCAATCTTTTAAGGTTGGCACAATTGGGGAGAAAATAAGTATTTATTTCTCACAGAAACAAACTATTCTGGTTGAAAATGTGGAGTTGTTGACTTCAATAAAACCACACATTTATGAGGACTATGATTAGCTGCTCCTCAGATCTCTACACGCAGGTTAAATTGAGACACCCACCTTAATACATCTCTGGACCACATTCATAGCTTAGTTTTCCAGGCAAAAACATGAATGCAATTGTTAAATGCAATGATATACGGAAGTTGCCATGGAAAAAAACGTCTGTACAGCTAGTCATAAAACTTTGTTTAATTATCAATGACAGGACAATATGAGTCTTAGATTTAGCCTTTTTATGTATTGAATCTGATTTTACTACAGTTGCAGCCAGGACCACAGCAACTTTTCAAGCGTCTTGGAAAAGCACAGAGTCAGTCTCGTAACTCTCATGCACGATGTTGATCCATTTTCTGACGCGGCCATCGCCAGTCTGAGTTG
The DNA here is from genome assembly GCA_036023535.2 of Galaxias brevipinnis. Taxonomy (NCBI): domain Eukaryota; kingdom Metazoa; phylum Chordata; class Actinopteri; order Galaxiiformes; family Galaxiidae; genus Galaxias; species Galaxias brevipinnis. The sequence goes on along the minus strand of JAVQIZ010017825.1, from coordinate 2,162 downwards.
ATTTGGCACGTATTAACTCAGGCAGGTGCATGCTTCATTGACTTGATCAATGTTCTGATCTGTTTCACTGTCATGCGAGCTGCTGTGATATCTATTTAATTAAATCATCCATGGTTTTAGCAGGTCTAGTGAGCTTCACCAGAGCTAAAGTATAGACAGGCTTCAACTCTAGGAGACCGATGATTAAGTTGTGTTTGTCTTTTTTTTTTATCAATAAAGGTAGTATCACAAGTTGACATACCTCTTTAATTTATGTGGCGGTTTTGTTTGCGGGGATTTAGCCATTATAATGCCAGGGCTTGCCTCCCTACGTGCTGCAAATGTGCCATCAAAACAGGTGACAATTACATATAGGAATTGAATAGGTAGATTATAATTAATATCCCACAATGCCTAGCTGTAAATCCAGACCACGTTCTTGATACCACTCTGCAATTAAATACTACCTAAATACATTAGGTTGTTTAACCTATAGTCTGTTTGGAATTACATAAATAGAATGGTTGTGTTTTACTTAACTAGAATGAGTAAATGTTATTCCAAACATGTTTAAAGTTTGCTTAAATAATTGGCACAAAGTCAAGGACACGATTATATTGAGTACATTGTACCTATATACATTTTTTAAACACAGACCACAGAATGATGTTTTTCAGTGTATACAGAAGTATAAACCAGGGGGGTATTCCATCAAGCTAGATAAGCGAAAAGCCTGGCTTATTTAGATAAGTCTGGGTAATTTTAGTGAGAGATCCGTTCCATTACGGTGGCTAATACGAATCCCCGCTCAGTTACCAAGGTAATTTATACCACTGAACTAGCCTGCTCCGTAGTAGGCTAACTGTCAAGCTTAGTTCAGCTGTGTTACAAAGAATATCCAACAGATGGAAACAAAATCCCAAAAGACAGTTCCGTCAAGTGTCTTTTCTCTCTCGCTTTACTTTTGTCACATACCGTATGTCCGTGTTCGGAAACATACGTATGTTCAGACCTTTTTCTCACAATGTATGTGACCAAGCATGAATATAAGTGTTTACGTCCATTTCACTTTTAGATTTACAATTCCTGTGTTCGCAACCTTGCCACATTAAAATAGGCCTAAAAAATAAAATGCTGAAATTACAGAAGTGTTCACTTTGACATTCCATTTCCTTATTGTAATTGCATTATTTGTGACAGAAATCTATCTAAAACACAATGTGACATTGAAAATGACATTTCTTTGTCACCATATAACATTTTTTTTTAATTACAGAGCTTTTATGCTTTTTTCGTTGGCGCAATAAGAGACGATTTACAATCGCGTGTAATGTCGGGATCGAACCTCGGCCCCTGCGATAAACTCTTTCTACAATTGAAACGCGCTCTTTGCCTGGTGAGCTACCAGGGAGCCCGTTCTGGAAAGGAGGCCTATATTAAGCATGAATCAGATATCCTATTATTGAGGCTATAACGATGTCAATGTTAATTTACATAAAAAAGTAGGCTACTAAATTACGCATAATCTGTCTGCAATTTTTGGCAACACAATTTCCTTCGCCTTGAAAATCACGACAGTATTGCCATCTTTGGTGATAATACAGTCAGTGGCGAATTCCTTCGTGTTTGTCTCGCGAGAAGATCACCACTCTTTCTGGTTTTTGTGACATTTTATCTGCCTTTTGACAATCGATTATTCCGGGCTACTTCTGTTCTCAGTGCGTGCACAGAATGCCAGCTTACACAAGCCTGGCTTGAGTTAACGTTGACTGGAGACGGCTGAATTGTGTTCGTGGAACGGCTTGAGGCTTAGTCAAATTTGACGCTTGTTCAAGCCAGGCTTTTTCTACTAAGCGCCGATTTCATTAGTGCGGTTGATGGAGTACCCCCCAGGTCCTTAGAATGCCTCGCAGAAGTAATGGCTAGTGAACTTGGCTGATGCAAAATGATGTCAAAACCATGCCACAGACACTAGCATGTTCCGAGTTGAAAATTTTAAGTGTAGCATTTCTTTCTCTTGCCACTTCGGGGTGGTGTTGTATCAGTAGCCTACTTGATCAACTTTCAATCAATGATTAGCCAGGACAAACGCAACAGCTACACTGTAGTCGACGGCAGCTGTATTCACGCAGCGGTGAAGAAAACCGCGCTGTGTACCGTTTTGAAACTGTTTAAATCAACAC
>JAVQIZ010017815.1:0-10321 GCA_036023535.2 Galaxias brevipinnis | reverse complement strand
CCCCCCCCCCCCGAGCCACTCTGTAGTAAAATCGAATAAACAATGTCGGAATCCATTGGACCGTGCTTTAATGCTTTAAATTATATTTAATTACAGTTATTGTATTTGTCAATGAGGAAAATTAATTGCCAAAACACTTCCAGAACGCGGGAGCTAAATGGGGGCGGGCGTGGCCTCGTCAGTACTCTATAAGCCGCCAAAATAAATCTCTTCCTTTAGCGACACACGTCCTTGTGCAAAGCAAATCAGTTTTTTTAAGAGTTCGTACCCAGTGGCAGACAAAATGTATATTAAATATTGAGACTTCAAGAGGACCGACTGGAACCGCAATTATTTTAACTCTCTCAACCATAGATTTTACTTTGTGCAATCAGAAGAAATGTATTTATAATACGTTAATACTAAAACAAGTTACACATAGTGGATTTAAGTACATTACATTTAGTTTGTATAAATACGAGATATACTAAAACATTTCTCACCAGGTTGACCTCAATGGTTTTCTCCCAGTTCTTCTCGTTGTTGATGCCTGCATTATTGATAACAATGTCCAGCCGTCCAAACTGATCTACAGTGCTCTGGAAGGCTTCTATAACACATGGGTAGGAAAATATAGGCTGGTTACATAAAGGAGTGGGCAACAAGACCTCAAATATAAGTATATCACAATGTTATTTTGCTCCGGACAATAATATGATATTACGATGCAAGAAATAGGTTTTCAGAGCCATAGGAAAAAGGGCTTGAAAAGTGAATTTTATCTCAATCGGTTCGTTCTGTGCAGAACCTCTCTTTTGATTTTTCCATAATTTTGTTAATGAACACAATGGTTCTGAACCGGTTAGAACAAAATTAAAACCGGTTGATGTTTCTTTCAAACAAAGGCTATTACTTGTAATCTCAAGATTTTAACCGCATCCAAATTATTGTCGGACACTGTTTAATTTTTACGTGATTAGTTATAGTCATATACCACATACAATCAATCCCCTTTGAAAATGTATTCGAATGCTATACATTTTTTACAATTGACCACAACACCATCAAAATGGTGTCTTACTTAGTAACGACATCCAATAGATATCATTTTGCTAATTTAAGTTTAAATGTCCAAGAGAATTAGTTCCCCCATTTGTTTTGACTCCCATGCGATTGTGTTCCAGGACTCGGATTCCGTCCTGGTCACGGAACAGTGGACCAACTCTTTACCCTCGCGGGGCTGTTGGGGGGGGTCATGGGAGTTGGCCCATCCAGTCTACATGTGTTTTGTGGACTTGGAGAACGCCTACTACCGTGTCCCCCGGGGAGTCCTGTGGGGCGTTCTGCAAGTGAATGGGGTACCAGGGCAGTTGCCACAAGCCATTCGGTCCCTATATAACCCGAGTGAAAGCTGTGTCCGTATGCTCGGCACAAAGTGAAACATGTTTTCAGTGGGTGTAGGACTGCACCAGGGCTGCCCCTTGTCACCAGTCCTGTTTGTGATTTTCATGAATAGGATCTGAAGGCGTAGCCGGGAGGAGGAGTGTGTCCGGTTTGGGGGCCTCAGCATTGCTTCTCTACTCTTTGTGGATGATATGGTTCTGATGGCTTCTTCAGACCGTGACCTTCAACACGCACTAGAGCGGTTTGCAGCCGAGTGTGAAGCAGTCAGGATGAGAGTCAGCACCTCCAAGTCTGAAGTCATGGTGAAGGAGCTGAGCTGAAAGGCAATGCTCGCGATTTACCAGTCGGTCTACGTTCCGACCCTCACCTATGGTCATGAGCTTTGTGTAGTGACCGAAAGAATAAGGTCATGAGTACAAGCGGCTGAAATTAGTTTCCTCCGTAATGTGGCTGGGCTCAGCCTTAGGGATAGGGTAAAGAGCTCGGGCATCCGGAGGGAGCTCGGAGTAGAGCCGCTACTCCTTCGCGTCAAAAGGAGCCAAGTGAGATGGTTCAGGCATCTGTTTAGTATGCCTCCTGGGCGCCTTCCTTTGGGAGGTTTTCCAGGCATGCCCTACTGGTCGGAGACCCCGAGGTAGATCCAGAACATGCTGGAGAGATTATGTATCTCATCTGGCCTGGGAACGCCTCGGGATCCCCCAGGAGGAGCTGGAAAACGTTGCTGGGGAGAAGGACGTCTGGAGTACTCTGCTTAGCCTGCTGCCACCACGACCCGGCCCCAGATAAGCGGCGGAAAATGTATGGATGGATGGATGGATGGATTAAATGGAACAACGTGGCATCTACGGACATCACACGACCTACAAGCTAACCATCTACCCCACTCAAATGCTAAAGAGAATTACATGTGCTCACATATTCGGGATATTGGCTAACATCCATCCTCGTCCATGTTGTACTTGTCCTACTATTTGCATATGTTTAAGGTCTGCTTTTGCTTGCAGTACTGCCTCATTTGGATTCCATTTCCGTTCTGTTGCTAATGTTGGTGCCGCGTTTCTTACTACACTATCTCGGGATTCCGTAAGTGTCATTCCTAATCTAGCTTTAGTGCACTTAAATTCCTCTGTAGAACCGGTAAGCAGCAGCTCCAGAGCACCTTTCCCATAAAGAGCCAGGCTAGTAGGACACCGTGGCACCCCTAACCATTTCCTAGCATAAAAGGTGACTCTTCTTTCTAGCTTTTCAACTTTAGTGATGAGTATATAATACCCTGTCAATGGCCACATGAACCGGGGTAGAAGTCCAAACTGTAGGCACCATAGTTTTAGCTTTCCTGGCAACCCTTACTTCTCAATGCTCACTAGGCCTCTATTCAATTCTATCCTTAATTCCTCCGCATGCTCAGTCTTTAAGGGTAGCATTGTAACATTTTCCGAGACTTTTGACATGCTATTTGAATACGGTTGGAATTGGATCCTCATCTATGAAGAAAATTTTGTTTCACAATTTTCCCTTAACAATTGATAGGCTTCTCGATTTGCTTGGTTTTACTTTCATTCTAGCCCATTTAAGGTTATCATTAAGTTTGCTTAGCAGTCTTTTAGTACACTGAACAGTGCTCGTCATATTGTCATATCATCCATATATGCTCGAATGGGAGGGAGGCATCATCCTGCCCTTAACTTTTGCCCACCAAAGACCCATTTTGATGCTCGGATTATTACTTCCATATTACTTCCAAGGGTGTACATCCGACCGTGATGCCAATCTCCAGACGTTGCCATTCGGTGGTAAATGTTTGTGTATAAAAACACAATTTAATGTCCTGAAAGGATGCCTTAACCAAGTTTAAAATTACATTTGGGACCTTAAAAAACTCAAATGCAAACCACAAAAGCTTGTGGGGCACAGACCCAAATGCGTTTGCCAAGTCCAGGAAAATGACATGAAGGTCCTTTTCTCACGTTTTGCCACTTGAATTTTGTTGCCAAATCATGCTAGTGTGCTCCAGATACCCGGAGAAGCCTGAAATCTGTGTTGAGGTATCTATTAACTTGTTCTTTGTAAGGTATTCGCTCAGTCTTTGTGCTACTACGCTAAAAATATATTCCCCTACACATTAAGCAAGCAAACTGGTCTGAACTCGCTAATGTCACTAGAATCAGTACTCCTCTGGCTCAACGCCATGATCTGGGAATGATTTGTTTTTCCCTTGCTAGCTTCAGTAGTTTCCAAAGGAAACGTAGGACATCAGGTGCATTTTTACACAGTCTGTAAGGTACTCCGTTAGGTCCTTGTGCCGATGCTGCTCTTACACATCTGACTGCATTTTCCACCTCTTTCCAATTTGGAGGGCTGTTGTCCATTTGCTCTACTGGGTCCTCAATTGGTGGATATCTGCGGTAACGGTGAATTCCTCATGCATTTTCTCATCTGTGTGAGTTTCTTTTAGGTGGGACTTCAGTTCCTGTTTGGTTGTTTCAAGCGTTTCGTCTTTAGCTTTGTTGAACAAGGACTTAGGCAACTGGGATTGGGCCTATTTTACACCCCTTGGCCCTAATCTTTAGCCCTAACCCTCTGTTTTGTGCGTTCATGCGTAGGGCTAGGGGTGTCCCAATTCCCTTGTGTTGAAGGGCTAAGGGCTAGGGTTGTCACTTTATAGCCCTCGAAACTGAGATTTTCCAGAGGCACACTTGAAACCGAGGGTTATGTGAATTCTCCCAGACAGCCTTGCAAAACACCGGCAAGATGGAGACATACATTTGTGGTTTTCTTTTTTTACCAGTGAAGTAAGTATTTTCTTTGCTAATAAAGAGTAAAAATTACGATAGCCCTCAAATCTTCTTAGTTTAATATAGTTTCAATTTATTATCGACCTTTTCTTTATAACAAGCAAAAAGAAAGTTTGTTAGTTTGCTATTGTTTCTAGCTAGTTAGCTAACGTTTCAACATTGTTAGGCTGATTTGTGTATATTTCCATGTCTTACTACCTCATTATGATGACATATCGATATGAAATATGCACGAAATTAACTCAGGTACAGAAACTTGCTGCGCTTGATTCTGCTCCTCTAATGTCAGTGCAGACTGGCAGAGTAGGACCTATTGCTAGCGTACACACTACGAGCACTGCTTTTGTATCATGATGAAGTGACCTGGTTATGTTATGTTATGAAGCAGTGTTGTTCTTTATTTGATAACTTCTTTGATTGATTGATAGCGTGAAACATAAGTTTTGAACAAATCGTGAGCTTTCATGCTACCACCATCAGATAAATGGCAAATGTCATTGTGATAATACCATTAATGCAATAGAAGGGAGGTAAAGCTAGAAAAACCCCACATGCTATTTTCAGTATGATTCACCTGTCCTCCATGCAATAAAATAAACACACCTGTTATTTTAATAACCTGGGCTTGTCACCCTTATAGTTGACAGTTATCCAAAACAATAGTATGGTTTTGTTTTAAATCTGATCAATCTGAACAAACAGGCTGACATTTTTTTTATTCTTGATCTTTTGTTATGAGAATATACACATCCTTGTTTCGCAGAAATTAAGTTAACATAGCCATATTACATATTAATGTAACACATGGCCATATCATCCAGTTCTGGCATATAATTAATTCTCATATGTTTTGTTTTCTTTCAGGATATTGTATAGCTCACAATGAGTGCTGACACCAGAGCCCGAACCCTCCACTTGGGGCACACCTTCTTCATGGCAGCCTATCCCATTTCATTTGTTGCTAATCTTTGGTCAAAGATCTTTTTAGAACATTCATGGAGCCAAAAATAAACTAGAGTGCCATTTAGTATGTGGCGAGAAATAGTGAAAACCCTACAATTCCACGACATGTATATATAGGTTCAGCCTTTCAGCTGGGTTGCTTTGAGGGTGGTAAGGTGATGTCCTCGAATGGCTTACTCCAGACAGTTTCTGCAAAGATTAAAACAGGTTGTTTTCAAATTCACGACCCTGGTTGTGGTGTAATTTAGATGGGTATCCAAATCTGGGAATGAAATCACTAAAGATGCGTTGAGCAGCTGTTTTACCTCTCTTGTTCTTCGTAGGATATGCTTGAGTGAATGTGGCGAAATGATCGACCACTACAAGAATATATTCATATCCTCCCCGACCGGTCTCTCAATGCAAATAGTCAATACATACCATCTCTAAAGGTAAGCTGGATGTGATGCTACTCATGGGAGCTCGAATGTGTATTGCAGGTTTCTTTGATTTAATGCATGGACATGTTCAGGTGACGTAGTCCTCAATTTCTTTAGCCATGAACGGCCAATAAACTCTCCGTCTTGTAAGGTGGAGCACTCTTTCTGTGCCAACATGACCCATCTCAATGTGAAGATGTTTCAGAGCATATAACTTGTATTTAAAAGGACGGACCAACTGTTTTTGTGCATTTGTTCGCCTGTAGAGGATGTCCTTCTCAAGCTACAATTTACCCCATTCATGCAGCAACTTCCGTGTAGCTCCATTCACAGTTTTGCGTACTTCATCAGTTAACTTTGTGTCTGACTCCTTCAACTCAATAATTTTGCCAATGGCTTGATCCTCTCTTTCAGCCCTAACAAGGTCATTGGCCGGTGGTCAATGATGCTCGATAGGTATGACTGCGGCTGTTGGTGGGAGTCTGGAGAGGAGAGGTTGAGGGCAGCAACCCAGGCTACATCCTTCCGCTCAGCTGCCTGGCTCCCATCCCACGTAGCACGTACTGCCTCAGCTGAGATCTCCTCTGTGCAGGCCTTGGCAATGGACTCCATGTCCAAAGGGAGGCGAGAAAGTGTATCGGCATCAGCATTTGACTTCCCAGGCCTGTATTTAATGTTGAGGTGGAAGTTTGAAAGTTCCCCAACCCACCGATGGCCAACAGGTTGAGGTTTGCTGTACTCATGACATAGGTCAACGGATTGTTGTCTGTGTAAATGGTGAAATGTGGAGCGTTATACAGGTAATCCCGAAACTTCTCACACACAGCCCATTTCAATGCGAGGAACTCCAGTTTTCTGCTGTGCAGATGGTAATTGTGTTCGGCTGGTGTCAACGTTCTCAAGCCATATCCAATGACTCTCAGTCTGCCATCCTGCCGCTGATAGAGGGCCGCACTTAGGCCCTGGTCTGATGCATCAGTGTGGAACGTGAAAGGCAGATTAAAATCAGGATACGCAAGGACAGGTGGATTTGTGCGGAGAGTGATCAGGTGTTCAAGGGCTTCCTGATGTTCAGTGGTCCAGTCAACAGGCTCTCGTGAGGACAGCTGTGGACCTTTGGTGTTTCCCCAGTGTTTTGGGACTTGAGTTTTCCTCAACTTAGTTTGGAGGAGCTCGTAGATTGGTTTTGCAAAAATCCTGAATGTATGAGCAGTAATAGCCGAGGAACCCAGTCAGTTTTCTCACATCACAAACTGTCTGTGGTGTCTAGCTTGTCAGAGTTTGCACAGCTTTGAGGTCTTGTGGGTCTATCCTCACCCCTTCAGCTGATACGAGGTGACCTACGTACCTAACTTCTTGTCTAACGAGCTCACAGTTCTCTGGCCTCAGCTTTACTCCATGACGCTGAAGGGCCTGGAGAACTTTGCGGAGGGCCTCAACATGTTCATTAAATGTCTTTGCATAGCAAAGCACGTCATCAAGATATGGGATGCTTCATTCATCTCTGAGTGGGCCTAGCATCTCCTCCATACTCCTCTGAAATGCTGCCGGGGCATTTAAGAGGCCAAATGGGATACGGACCCATTCGTAGAGTCCCCAGGGAGTAACAAAGGCTGTTAGCTGGCGACATCCCTCCACCACAAAACCCTGATGGTAGGCTTTTCCCTGGTCTAAGATACTAAACCAGGCATAACCACCGAGGGTGTCTGTCAAGTCCTGTATCCTGGGCAGTGGGTGCCGATCAGGAACAGTCTATTTGTTCAGGAGACGATAATCAATACAAGACGCAGGCTGCCATCTTTTTTTCTGACACAGACAACTGGGGGTAGCATACGGGGACTTGGACTTTACTATCCAACCTTTCATCAACAGTTCCTCTATGTACTCCTTTACCTCTTTAAACAGTGGCTTTGGAACTGATGAATACGCTCTCTGTACAGGGATCTCATCCTCTAGGATGATCGACATCTACAGACTTGGGATACACCCGATATCGTTACTGTCATGTGCAAAAGCTCTGTATTCTTCACGAATCCTTTTGTTTACTTTTGCCCTTTGTTTATCATCAAGGTGGCTGAGGTCGACTGGAGGTTGCCATGGAGATGGACTGGTGTCAGCCGATGATGATGCAGTGCTATTGACAGTCCCTGTGGTTTTGGGTGTTTCAGGTGAGTCTGTTGTGATCACTTTTTCAACACAGTGTATACTGCCAAGGGCTATCTTTCTCTGTAGAATAAATGCATGTTTTGTGTTATTTCACACAGCTACTTAGGGTTTTCTTGGATTCTGTGCCTCCAACAAACCTTCACCAACATCCAATTCTGCCAGTTGTACATTGTTTTTGTCAGGCTCAAACAAGAAGACTGAATCAGATGAGTCCATGTTGGGTGGGACTTGGCATTTGATCCAGGCTACATGACCTGCTGGGATGACAGTGTCTTGTTTACCTGTCCGTAAGCGGCTACACAGCATAGAGGATTTGTCAGTCTGGATGAAATTCACCAAAACGTCCGCTTTTCCTTCTGGGATCAACATGGCATTACAGAGAGCAGGTTTGTGAGAGTTGGGATCAGCCTTTTGGGATGTCCTCTGATAATCTCTTCCAGTACATTAAAACCCAGCAGTGGCCTCTCGAAGACGAGACTGCTGACAAGTCCAGAGAGATTCCAGAGAAATATAGCTGTCTGCAAAGCAGTTGTTTTACACTTGCATATGTATGCCCCTCACTCTACATTTTCCAACGTTTCCAAAGCTGCTTCAAGTATGGGGAGACATGAATTACTTTAATCTGAAGCTGTTCCTGTAAATCTTTTAGGGTGAGACGTTTTTTTGTAAAATCAATGCAACTGTCTTTTTCTGCTCATGGTGTCACCATCGCATTTTCAGAAATGTAAAATTATTATTGTGCGCTGATGTTATTATAAACAACACCAGTGCTTGTGGCCAACTACTCATTGAGACTGTTCAGTGGTTTTCCCTTGCTCCCACATAGTTCACACATTTCCATTGGTTGATCAAGTTAACATTACTGTGCATATATTAACTGATAACTCATGTAAGACTCTGAGGACCATAAGTCTCACATAGATGCAGTATCTGATCTGCACCTCACACATAGCTACTTTGGGGATAGAAGGCATTGCTGTACATGTCTCTCTCCCCACTCATATGCAGTGCTCAAAACAGAGCCACACATGATTTGTTATCGTGTTTGTGTCTTAAGGCTGGTCAACACAGAGACCTGGGGGGTATTCCATCAAGCTAGATAAGTGAAAAGCCTGGCTTATTTTAGTGAGAGATCCGTTCCATTACTGTGGCTAATACGAATCCCCGCTCAGTTACCAAGGTAATTTATACCACTGATCTAGCCTGCTCCATAGTAGGCTAACTGTCAAGCTTAGTTTAGCTGTGTTACAAAAAATATCCAACAGGTGGCAACAAAATCCCAAAAGACAGTTCCGTCAAGTGTCTTTTCTCGCATTGAATTGAATTGCATTTGCATTTTCAAGTTTACATTTTAATTTGAATAAAGTCCCTTATGGGCTTCCATAGGTTCCCTTGATTTGGTTTTCAGAAGCATTCAAAGCATCTGTGAGTAATTACACTTCACACATTTACTTTTTTAGGATGATATTGGTAATATTTGTTTGTTTTGATGCATCCACTTGCTCAGTGCTGTAAAATTGTGACTTAAGTTACAAGTCAGACCTGAAATAAGCCTACAACTCCAGGACTTTGGACTTGTCCTTAATGAGTCTGACTCTCGAATGCTACACCATTGAGAATCGAGGATTCTCCAGAAAATGGACATGACTTTCAAAAGTTCTCACTTCACATCGTTCTGGATGAACACAAAGTCTGAGTACTTTGTTGTCTTTTGGACAAATTCACAATTCACAAATTGTTTTCTGACATTATTGGCCAAGTTTGATTTAATATTGTGTTTTATGAACTCATATTGAATCAAATGGAGGTATGTACTGTATCATGTGACATCAACAGTAACAATTTATTGAAGTGTAGGCACATTTTCTCATCTTCGGTTGAGACTCTCAATTAATGATTGACAGATATCTGTTAAAAGTTAAAGGTTACTGCCTCTGCCCTTATTTTGTTCTTCCTGTATGTTTGGTCTTCTGTTGCGGATTAGGAGAATTCCCAGCAGATGCAGCTTTTGAGCTGTCGCCAGCTCCTGCCAGTAGAGGGGGAGCAAGTGGGGAAGTTCGACAGTGGGGACAAGGAAGTCAGGCCCAAAAACTTACAAGTGTGACATTCAAGAAAACTGGCTGGCAAAGAAAAAATATTCCATGGATGAGACTATTTTGAAATTTAGCATTTTCTCAGATTCTCCATTCCCAGCAGACTACACCAGTGTCCAAAACATGAACTAGGATGCTGGGACAGGGTGAATCAGTTCAAGTGCAAATGGGATACTGTAAGATGAACTGGACCTTGCCAGATCCTATTGACGAACCAACACAGCGGTCAGGTGCCAAGGCAGGCCAAACTGGGTTCACGCAACCCACTGTAAACCAGCCCGGTGTCCAAAAGACCAAACACCAGAGATAGAAGAGGTACCTTCTGTTCAGCCAGCCCCTATCATGGAGGACTGAGACGGGTAGTATGGCTATCTATGAAAGTATTGATGTTTTTCATTATCTGTTCTCTGATTCCAGGAGAAGGCTCTCTCCTACAATCGGTGTCAGGAGGCCATGAGATACCTCCGATCGCTGGTTGGTGACACTGTTTCCGAGACAATGG
>JAVQIZ010017814.1:0-11525 GCA_036023535.2 Galaxias brevipinnis | reverse complement strand
CCCCTTGAATTAAACCTTAAAGTCTGCACTTCAATTCCGTTGTAGTTGTTTCATTTCAAATCCAATGTGGTGGCATGCAGAGCCCAAATCATGAAGATTGTGTCACTGTCCAAATATTTCTTGGCCTAACTGTATGTTATATATAAACACCCACACGAACATAAAATACTCAAGTAATGTCTCACCTTTGCTTTTCTTTGAATAATTAGTTATGATCTTTCTCCTCCCAGCCTGCTGTACCACAATGGCCACCGAACGAAGAGGTCAGCATTCTACCTTCTGACCCGACCAGATCCGCTGAGGAGGGTGTGCAGCGAGTTGTGGGGGTGGGGGACGCTAAGCCCAGGAGAGGGCGAGGCAGAGCAAAGAAGACAAAATGGCTTGACGTCACAGCAGTCGATGCCCCTTCAGCTCTACCTCCGCTCGAAAAGAGAATGCATGAAGACACAGAAGATGAGAGGGCAAGAGAACCTGAGGTCGAGGTGACATCGAGGAGAATAGAGAAGAGAAGGGAGGACGAATCTGAGCAGAATAGAACAGCAGGCGAGGAGCGGGAAAGGAAGAAGATTTGTCTGGGTCCATTAAGAAGAGAACCTCTCTTAACTGTTGCAGGAGCAGATCTCACTGCCTACAAAGCCCTCAGTGAGCCTGGGGAAGAAGAGGCCGTGACAGAGGAGGAGGTGGACATTGAGATTGCCCCTCGTCAAGCCAACGAGAAAACCAGAACACTGCTGCCTCCAGAGACCAGAGAGCAGGTTGAGGGGACGCACGGGCAAGAGGGAGGAAAACACATAGGACTGTTTGAGCTTAAAACAAAGGAGGTGAATCAAATAGAGGAAAAAACTAAGATTGAGGTGGAACGAGGTTTGATCCAAGACGAGGAGGACAACATTGTCGATGTGGAGGAAGACTCTGATGTGAGCATTGATGTAGTTGGAGAGGAAGATAGAGACTCAGGTGGGTTAATACAAGAAAAGGGCCACATCCAACTCCAACGGAAGATGACAACATGGTTGCATTCTGGAGCAGCAAAGTGTTCTGGTATATCAAACCCTTCCCGTTGCACAGGAGAGGTCAGCTTAGGCTCAACGGGATGTGGGAATGAAGAAGAGGAGGAAGTGGATGTGTTGGGAGGGTTCAGTCCCTCGTCAGACCCTCTTCCTTCTCTCTGGGGGGCAGGGTTTAGACCTGAGGAAGACGCAGAGGAAGAAGAGATTGATGTCATTGGAGAAGACATGGATTACACGCCCTCTATTGGCCCACTGTCATTTCGGGTTTGAAAAAGGTCAGTCTGTTTGTTAAGGGTCCACACACACACACACACTGTATTTCATACATTCTCATATTTGAGATTATAAAACAAATCCCAGAATGAGGGGGGGTCTTAGAACTTGAGGTAGAATCATTAAGTAACACAAAAAAGCAAATGTGCATACCTAGGGTGACCAGATTCCCAGGAGTCAAATACGGGACAGGTGTCCCCTAGAATTCTTTTGGGACAAATTCAAGGCCATTTCCTGAATTATCGATATTAATATTGAATTTATGCACACACATGCGTGAATACACACACCAGGGTACAGTAGTAGACGGTGCTACTAAGACGAATCACCAGTTACAGTAGTAGACCACACTACTCACACACATCACCAGGTACAGTAGTTGAAGGCACTACTCACGTACATTTCCAGTTACCGTAGTAGATGGCGCCACAGACACCAGAACTTTACAGTTGCAGCCGGCGCTACTGACACACATCACTAACCCAGGCATGTTATACTATAGATGGTGATAATCATGCTGTTATAATCATACATAACTGTCTAAATATCCTTAATATAAACAAAGAAAGCATTTATTCTGTACTTAATTTCGTTTTTGTGACATATTCAAGGACTACTTATTAGACAGCTAGCAAACCTTTGGTTCTAGCTCAACATCGACAGCTACCCTAAGCCTAAACATGAAATATTCTCACTCCATTTCAATTAGGAGCCCGCGCTGCACAGTCATGCTTGTGGTGGGGCAGGGATGGATAGATTTTTGTATATGATATGATGTGATTAGTGCTGATAAGCTGTGCACTCACTGTGTACATGCAATGTCTGTGGAGCAGCAGACAGGACTGTGTGGGCAATGCAATGTGAACCCACAATGCGTGAAATTACAGTTCGAAAACCCATTGAAAAATCGGGACAACTGAAATACGGGACAAATCGTGATTTTTTCTGAATAAGTCGGGACGTGAAAATGGACTAAAATTCGGGACTTTCCCGGGAAAAACAGGTGGTCTGGTCACCCTATGCATACCCCTATAAGATCATGATAATACTAATACATTATTTTATGTTATGTTGACAACTATAGTTTCCTTAAACAAATTGTGATCTTGTCATCTAGCAATTTTCTTTTCTTCCAACAGGAAATGTTGACAATGAAGATCAACAATACCTGGTTCGGTCTTCAACTCATCTGGTTAATTTAGAATTCTATTCCACTGCTCTCTCTGTTACGCCTCAAAGACAGGGCTGCATCGGGATCTGGTTCACTCGACCCCGATGGACACATGGAGAAGTTGTAGTTAGAGTAATGGCAGCACAGACTCATGTCAGAGACAAATGTAGGTGTGACTTTATTTGAAGAATCAGCCAATGTATAAGATCCTTGAGGTCTGTTTAAAAGAACTTAAATTAGAACAAAGTAACAAATCAAAACATGCTATTATTTATCATTTAATAGTAATAATTCATCATTAATCAAAGCTCATTTAACTTTTCTATCTCAACAAGGTAGATTTTTGCAGCAATTTCTGTTTGTCAGTTCTATAAGCTTGTTTTCAGTGGTTGTGAGCATAACTACCACTTGTCAAGTGGGTCCACAGATGTCCTTTGTTTTGTTCCAGAATATGATCACGTCATTGTTAATTTTTCTTTTGTAATTGTTATTGTATTATAACTGTATTTTATTGTGTAATGGCAGAATTCTGTGGATTTAGAATTTCCATAACAATTGTTATTCTAATGTTGTTGTGTTGGTGTTATATTATTGTTCCCTGAGCACCTATTCCTCTCTTTCTATTGCAACATTTATATAAAACACAGTTTCTTAGATTTGTGTGGTGTTTAGTTCTTCCGTTGTTGCATAGTAGTGCTGCCAGATTTGATAAATTGTTTTCCCGTATAAGCAGCTATTTAGTGTGTATAATGCTTCCATATTATTTTTCTATCTAACCTTGGCCAATGATACATTTTCAAATAAGGAGACCAATGACGATAATTTGATTGGTAGTGCAATAAATATAACGTCTACATTCTTTATTAAAATGTTTTAAAGAGGTTTATTTCTCTGCTGTTTTCTTAATCATAAAAATAATAATTTATGATTATATACTGTTTATGTAATAATGTATTGTACAGGCCTACTTCAACTTTTTTTGCCAACAAAACACATTTTTATTCACACTTGTTCTGATGGGTTAGAAGGGATAGTGGGTTTGCCTGTTGCCTTTTCATATACAAAATAAAGCAAAAATAATAAATCTACAGATGTCTACAAGCCAATAAATACATTTAAATGTCACCATAAATAATCAAGATGTCTTATATTTAAGACACAATATTGCACATGTGTGGTGTTAGCTTAGTTTAACCCCAATAATTTTATGTTTATATACAGCTCTGGAAAAAAATGAGACCATTCCAAACTTTTCTTAAATCAGCACCTCTACATATATATCAGTCATTCCATTCCAGGGTCTGGTGTATTCCAACACAGGCACACCTCATTCTACCTAAGGACTGATTAGGTGATAACCTGAGCCAAATCCTATTTAACAAACTGCTGTGGCCATCACTACCCTCTTGCAATAGTAGCAGGTGTATGGCAAAAACAGTGCAGAGTAAGACGTCAAACTAATTGGAATCAGAAAATAACTTGCCAAACATTTTAAAAGAAAAGCTTTGAGTGAGTAAAAGAATGGTTCAATTCTGACTTTACTCGCAGAGGGATAGATCAAGAGTCAGCTTAATTGCTTCCATACTTAACATTTCAAAGAAGGCAGGTCATAAGAGCAAGGTCAGGCTGCAGACCCGGCACAGGGCGAAAACTACTCTCCACTGACTGGGTTGACCACCAACTCATTTTGAATATCACTCGACAACCGTACAATGACATCAAGTGACTCACAAAAAGAATGGCAAATGGCAGCTTGGGTGAAGTGCATGGCGAGGACGGTTTCACACTGTCTCCTAGGGGCAATACTGAAGTCATGCAGAGCTAGAAAATAGGCTGAGGTTTGCAAAAGACCATACATATTGAATTGTAGTGGACTGGACTAAGGTAATCTTCTTAGAGTCCAATTCTGAGCTTTGCTGAACCCCTGGCGATCTGGAAAGGCCTACAAGCCACAGTGTCTTGTACCCACTGTGAAATTTGGTACTTCAGCAAGGCTGTAATCGGGCAGATTTGTCCTTGTGAAGCCAGGTGAATCAAGGTGTAGATTGAGGACTGCCAGATCATGACCCTATCATGGCCAGCCCAATCTCCAGACCTGAACCCCATTAAAAACCTCTGAAATGTGATCAAGAGGAAGATGGTCGGTCACAAGTGATCAAAAAAGCTGAGCTGCTTGAGTTTTTGTGCCAGGAATTGCATAAAGACACCCAACAGCAATGTGAAAGACTGGTGGAGATCATGCCAAGACGCATGCATGCTGTGATTGTTGTTTAAAAATTAATATCTACCTGTTTCTTTGGCACTATTCAAGTTCTGAGAAAACTGTATATTTTTTTGGCATTTTGACCAGTTGTAATTTTCTGCAAATTAACACTCCAAAATAATTTACAATATTTTTTTAAGACTACAAGTGAAATGTTGTCAGTAATTTATAGAATTAAACAAAATTACGTTGTGATATCTACAAATAGTTAAACCAGAGGAACTGAATTTTTAAGCAGTCTTTCATTTCTTTTTTTACGAGCTGTATTGACAAATATATTTTTGGTTTAGTGTCACAAAAAAAAGGTTCAAATGAATTTTGATCTAATTGACACATCTGAAAGAAACAACAAGCCTGAGGGTTTGAATGGAACATGAGTTTATTAGTTATCAACCGGGTGTTCAACATCCTACACACACTAGAGACATCAGACACATCAGAACTGCACCACACTACTTTCAGCATTGATCCTTGTTGTTTTGGAGGACAGCAGAAAAAACTGCTGGCCAGTTTAAGTGTGGGATTGGACGCCGCCAATCTCCCTTCTTATTTGTTCCAACCCTTCAGAGGGGCATGTTTAAACTGTGTCCAACCCAGGTGAGCTGACCGGGTGTGACAGGACACATGTTGTAGTGTGTGCCTGTGTGTCGGTGCCTCTAACCAGACAAAAGACACTGTGTTTATAACATCAGTACGTCTGCAAGTGTCAGGTACATGGTAATGTCTGTGTGTGAATGTAGAGCACATGTTTCCCTGTGCTATACCGTGTGATATTGTCTCTTATCGCACCAGCGGAGGGGCTGTGGAAGTCAAGTCAGTAAAGCGGGACAGTTAAAGGGGCGGCTGATGCCTTTTCAGGTCAGGGTAGCTATAGAGCTGCAGGAAGTGGAGAGGAGGGTCGGAAATGGGGAGTGGGGTGGGTGTGTGGGGGTGAGGGGGCAGTAGTGTAGGCCATGGTTCACAGGGCGTTAGTCTAAGCCGTCTCCTCTTAGTGCTGGATACGGCGGATGGACTGGATCTGGGGGGTCTGGCAATGGGAACCCCAGTTCCTCCAGTGCTGGTAGTCTCCGCTGTGCCTCTCACACTCCATGATGTATTGCTGACCCTTGTAACCAGGGTACTGGTAGCAGACAAAACTAGAGGAGGGAGAAAAGAAGATTACATCTGTTAAACTGTCTTCATTCTGTTAATTGGAGAAGTTTGCTTAATGCATGACATCAAATTATATTGTCATACGTCAAACTAAACTTATCAAATAGTGCTGGTGCTGTTAAATGCCTCTACTAGGCTCATACGTTGACCGGCTAAGTATGTTGTTGTGCATCATGCCCGTGTTAGAACTCACGCGCCACACTGGATGTGCATTGAGCCCACTTCAGGGCACATCCAGCCCATAGCCTGCAGAGAGGGGTAGTCATCACACAACTCCACACTGCGGCCCAGGAAATTCTCCTTCTCGAAAATCATCATACGGCTGCTCATGTGAGACTGTGGCGTAGAAAGAGAACGAAAGAAAACAAGAGTGGAGACAGAGACAGAAGTAGGAACGTTACAAAAACACTGAAAAATGTTTGTACAGATTCCAACATTCCTCAAACTTTCAGTATTGGTGTCCCACAGATACAAAAGAGTCTTGTCTAACCCACACCTCTCTTGTTTGTCAATCCTTTCTTAGATACAGACACACACTTGACGTGAGGTACTCACAGCACAGTAGATGGGGCGGAAGGACATGAGACGCTCCACATGGTAAGACAGGGAGCCGCTGTAGGCATCCCAGTGGGGGTACTCGCCCCTCTCCAGGATGAACTGCTGGCCCTGGAAGTCATGGTGCTCAAAGCCCACCCAGCTAAATATAGACACAAAGATGATTTGAATACTCCATTGTGCAGTTACTGTGCATAGTATGCTTTCCCATAGATGGGAAGAACATAGATTATTATTTGTGCGCTTATAATATCTCCATAAAATACAGGGTTGTCAGGAATTGCAGGCCAATAAAAACTTATTCCTCATGTAATAATTAAAAACTATTCTTTCAGTGAATAGTCATATTTTGGGACTTCACTCAGCTCGATGTCCCCAAACTTTGCACATATACATACAAACACACTTACGCTCCACTCTCCACTCTGATGGATCGGATCAGGTCCATTCCACACTCCTGGATGTTGCAGCACTCAGAGGTGAACTCCTGGCACTTTCCCTGAAAGTGCTCCTGCTCAAACACGGTCACCTGGAAATGGGGAGAAGGAGAGGAGAAACATAACGCACCTGGTTTCCAACCACCTCTGAACAGGCAGAGACTGTTCCCTGTGTGTATTTGACCATGCCTGATTACCTTAAAGAAAGGAGCCATGCCCATTCCCGAGTTCCCCATTGGCTGCATCATAGATGATTTAGTAGACCTGTACATGTTGACTCCTGAGAGGTTGGGAAGCAGAGTAGGATTGGAAGGGGCGGTGGGCAGGGTGAATGAGAAAATGCAATTGAGAAATATGTAAGGTGGATATGGAAAGAGGCATCTTTTAGTACAATGGAACAAGCAAATATTAAACAAACTACACAATTAAAAACTATTGTAAATTTTCTTACAATTCATTCTGGCCTTTAGCTAGTTAAGAGCTTTTTTTTTACTAAACAGCTTATTTTTTAAATTTTTTTTTATTGCAGTAACTATTCCTGTTCACAGCATCATGGAGCAATAAATTAGTTTTTGTTTCTTCTTGTTCTCTGAACAAGACAAGCAAACAGAATTGACTAGATTGCAAAATTATCAAAATTTGTGAAACATTACCACAACAAAAACTGTGTATTTTTGTCATAAGTCATTACATTAACCGGAGAATACTGATCTGAAAGCATTTAATGATATCCCTAATATTGGCATATTCTAAATCGTATTTATCAACTGTGTAACTAAGTAAAAAAAAAAACGAGCGTGCCCATCAAATATGTGCCTAAAGGTGGGTCAATGTTTTTTTTAGATTTAATTTGGTGAGGATTAAAGGCTCCCTTTACCTCTACCTGTCAGCGTTCCCCTAAACTTTGTTAAATCTGTCACACCGAATTAAAGCCTTACCTAGATGTGGTACTTATAAGCAGAGCTCGGAAGGGACATGCGCCTAATGCCTAGTCTCGCGTACAGCTCTGGCGCTTCAGTTTTATACTGAAGGGCGGAGAGCGCGCTTCTCTAGAGCGCGTCAACGCTACTGCTCGAAGCTGCGCAGAACGGACCTTGTGCCTTCTTTTGGAACAGCGCTACACAGGCGCGTTCCGTGCCAGTGTGATCGTTCATTGCGTTCTCCCGACTGCGCGCTAGAAGCCAGCTCAGCACATCCAAATGGGCGGTGTTCCATTCTGTCCCCACTGCCCAGTGAGCTGTTTTGGATAAACAATAGTAGTCTGGTAGTTTCATGCCCCTGTCAGCAATCCGGCATGTGCCGCTTGACAAAAGGCCAGGATTAAGGTGGAGAATATGGGGATTAACGTAAACATGCAGAGGTTGGTGGAGATTGAGAATATGGGGATTAACGTAAACATGCAGAGGTTGGTGGAGATTGAGAAAATGCCCCTCGTAGTTGACCATTTTACGGTACACATTATTGATAAACAAAATCGTCATAGTGTCAACCAATGCATGCCAATGCATAGCATGTTATGAGTAATTGAGCAGTTGGACAATCTTTGGCCAACTGTGAGACCTCACACACACGCACACGCACACACGCGCACACACACACACATACACACAATTAAATGATTTTAAACTAATCCAAAGTACAGACTACTAACTTGTATTACAGGTACTCCATTGCTGGGGTAGATATTTGACTGGTGAAATAATAACTATTTTAAACAGAATATGAATGTATCACGTAATGCCCCCCAAATTATACTGAAAATAAAATGTATGTGCTCATCAGTCAATCACACAGTGGATTTCACATGTACAACTGTGTCTCTCATGTACAGTCCATTGCTGTTTAGTTGAGTCATATACCTCAAGAGTGTCTCTGGCCAATGTAGTGACCACCATAAACCACCACAGGCTTGATTCCCCATAGGACTGTCCGTCTCTGATGATGCAGTGGTTCTATTGTCCCACGTCTCTGACCTCAGCACGTTTGTTTCTCTTGTGCTAATCCCCCACCTCTGTGCGCCAGGGTATAAAAGTGAGGGGTGCAGTGCAAATCATATACACTTTGAGTGAGGCTCGACTCAGGCATCACAAGCACACACAGGTAAGATAACTATCCATAAGCTACACCTGTGTGTGAGCACTAGTCATGGCAGGTAGAGTGAGTATACAACTTGCATTTTAAAATGTAATCTTTTTAATTTTGAAAGGATTCACATGTCAAAATTTGTAGAAATTTCCATTACTCAATTCTCCCCTTGCCTTTGACAGTCAATACCCCTCCCCCCTTTTTGTTACAGTCTTATATTTTTACCTCTCTTGCTCCTATTTTATGTTGATAGTGTATTCAGTGGCATCTTCACATTTCCTCTCCAGTAATCATGTCTAGCGCTGATAAGTCCAAGGCTGCTTCCCAGACTGATGGGAAGGCTGCCCAGAGCAAGAAGTCCGAGATGGGAATGATGTCCTACAAGGCAAGTGGTTCATGCATACTGATGCACTACGTGCTTGAGACACCAGACAGACACAAATGAACAGTTCAGTTTAATCATAACTGACTGTTTTTTCTCCCACACTCCTACACAAGATCAAATAGTAAAATGAATTTGATAAGAAACACCAAAGTCAGGGTTCACTCTGCTCTCCACACTAGAGGCTCACGTGAATGGCAGAACTAAACGGAACCATCTGTGTGTTCTCTTTGGCCTCAGATGTATGTGTTCGACCAGGAGAACTTCCAGGGTCGCATGATCGAGATCAGCAACGAGTGCATGAACGTGTGTGAGATGGGCATGGACCGCGTCCGTTCCCTGCGCATTGAGTGCGGACCGTAAGTCAAAAGAACTGTTGCAATCGCTTTTGTGTTTTTTTTCAAACAACATTACATAATAAATGGTAAGAAACTAGCCGAGAGTAACCGACTGGGTCTACTTCTTGCTCTTTGCAGCTTTGTTGGCTTCGAGCAGATGAACTTCTGTGGTGAGATGTACATCCTGGAGAAGGGAGAGTACCCCCGTTGGGACTCCTGGAGCAACTGCCAGAAGAACGACTACCTGCTGTCCTTCAGGCCCGTCAGGATGGTGAGAACCACCTCTCCACGATCCATACTTGTCTTAAAGCGTAAAGAGTTCTTCATATTTTGTATGAATGCTGTTGGATTCCGATCATTTGTTTTACTCTTCCTCTCTCCTCTAATACTTCCAAGCCTTTACAAACTCTCTTAGCATTTGCCCATATCTCAAATTGCTAGTTTTCCTCTCTGCATACTTGTATTAATCAATCTGCAATTTATGCTTCTCTTTTACAGGACCCTGAGAAGCACAAGATCTGCCTGTATGAGGTTGGACAGTTCAAGGGTCGCAAGATGGAGATCATGGACGATGACGTTCCCAGCATGTTCTCCTATGGCTTCACCGACAGAGTTGGCAGCATCGCTGTGAGCTGCGGAACGTGAGTCATCCATGTGTTGCACACTTGAAGTATAGACAGGGCTCACACATGCTTACTAGATACGTTGAGATTCACTGTCCAGAGGGAATGCTATAATAAAGATAAGTAGTTACTGACAGTACCATGGAGTTCCAGTAATAGTAGGCAACTGAAAACAGAGCTTATAGACACAGAACAAGATAGACAAGAACAAATGTGGGATTAAGAAGAATTTGTTTGATATCTGAGAATGAGCCTGCTATTCAGACAGTTGTACCTTTTACACCCCTCCACAGCTGGGTGGGATACCAGTTCCCAGGATACCGTGGTAGCCAGTACCTGCTGGAGAAGGGTGAATATAGACACTTCAACGAGTATGGTGCCCGCCACCCCCAGTTCCAGTCTGTGAGGCGTATCCGTGACATGCAGTGGCACCAGCAGGGATGCTACACCATGTCCAGCAAGTGAGGCTCAGGGAGGGAGAGAAAGAGAAAAAGCGGAAACGAGGGAGAGGGGCGGAGGAAAAGAGAAAAGGGGAGAGATGTCTGAGGCATTACCTCATAAACCCTTGGCTTAAGGGAGAATGGAACTAAGGTTCAAGACCTCTCCCTGATCTGAGAGAAAATCTCAATGGAAGGACCAGATAAATAGCACACAAACCTCCATCCCTCTCTATCTATACTCTTCTCTTTCTCTCATTTGGTCCAACCTCTACTTCCTACCCAAAACCTCTTTCCTTTTTTCGTCCCCCCAATCTTTTTTTCTCTGCAGACCTTTGCAGTACTGAAGAGGGAACTAGATCTATCTTGCTGTTTCAAACACATGATTCTTGGCACAGGCTTTGATGCATCATGGGAAACTGAGTTTCTATAACCTATTTCCAACTTCATAACCCTGTGTATTGCACCCACCCTCTCTGCTGTACAGAATCCTGGCAAACTTTTCAATAAAACAAATATTCTTGATTTCACAAATATTGTGCTTGTTGTTTGTTATAGCAGTATCTGATGTTATTTCAATCAACAATACTACCAGGTCTACTAGATTAATTATGCGGGCATGATCACGTTGGAAGTAGAAAAACAAATGTATATTTCTCTAAAGAAAGTGACATTTTTCTGTTTGTGGAGGCTAGAATTGACCATCTATTATTCAGTGAAGTAGCTAGAGAATATATTTTATTCTAACTAGCAGAACAACTGTAGGTGAATTGTCAAAAATATTATATATTAAAAAAAA
>JAVQIZ010017813.1:0-27292 GCA_036023535.2 Galaxias brevipinnis | reverse complement strand
CTGGATGTGCTTGAGTAAAGGAGTGTGTACACATGTGTGCTGGACTCACTCTCTTGGGGTCGAAGTCGTCCTTGACGGTGAAGCTGTCGACGACACAGGAGGCAGACAAAGTGCGCTCCACGCAGGACAGGAGGACCACCAGCAGGGCTAGCTTAGAAGATCCCATTCTAGAACGAACAGCCACAGACAACAGCATATTACTATCCAGTAGAATGACACTGCAGCTGAGCCAGCAATTGAAAACCCCCACTCTTGGTTGAGGCTGTAAGTGCCACTCACTCAACTTTGAAAGTACTCTCTCAAATTGTACAATATCTGCGTCCCCTGCAAAGTTTTTAGTTTACATTCAGGACTGTATGAGACTGTCTAAAACCACAGGATTAAGTTCTACCTGAATCACCAATAAATTGAATGAATCATCAGTTTATAGTTTTCGTCTCTGCCTGGTTTCAACACGTCTCAGTTAACACAAATGTAATATTGTTAATTTGTATGTTTCTTACCTGTGTTTGTGTTGTTAGGAGTGGTGTAGTAAATCAAAGACGCAGCTAGACAGTAATCAGCAAGTAGTGTTCCCACAAACACCTGTGAGTCTGTGGATGCCTTTATATACCCAAGCCATAGAAAAGCTTAGTGATTGTTTTCACTGCTTGGAACTAAATAAGGTGCTTAATGCTGGGGGTAATCTCGTTGGATTGAACCCCTTTACAGTAATCTGGCTTCTCTGGCTGAACCATGCCACACTTGCCATAAAAACAATTAGAGCTTTATGCAATAGGGAACACAAGCAAAACCTGTGTGTGTGTGTGTGTGTGTGTGCGCGCGCGTGTGTTTGTGTGTGTGTGTGCGCGCATGTGTCTGTCAACCTTACTGTGAACTGTGAGCTCAGCTGCTTAACTGGGGTGATGGCTTGATTGAAGTGTTTTAGTTAATTGCTTCAGGAAATAGTTTTTTCTCTATACTATTTTTGAAGGCATTTATGTTATAACAATATCATACACTGCATGGCATGTCTGTATTTTATACACAAATGTAATGTACTGTGAACAGTACAGCAGCTTTAGGTGAGAAACCTCAAGCAAGATAGAAGAAACTTGTTATAATGAATGACGAAAGTTATACTCTTACATACTAAAGATACATGTTTTTGCATACAAAGTAGCACCACTGTTAAACTGCCTGACCAGAGTGATGAACCACCAGCCACACCCCATATCCACAGAGACCCACTTAACACATGCTTACTCACTTACACACTTAAAACGCAACTTAATTAAATAATATAAATAAACAAAATAAAATTTATTATTATTATTATTATTATTAATTAGGTGGAGGAAAGGCTTTAATTCATTTTAAATCATTTTATAATGGGGATGCCACAATTATCATCGGTTTTCTTCTGTACAAAGAGATCCAACAACAAGCTTGTTGGTCAGCAGAACTGAACATAGCAATGGATGAGGTGAGAGCAGTATCGTCTGTGTGTCTATTACTCTTTCTGTGTGTGTGTGTGTGTGTGTGTGTGTGTGTGTGTGTGTGTTTGTGTGTGTTTGTGCGCTCCCATGTGCTGGTGGGCCTGTCCAGTGTTTTCCAGATTACACCAGAAGGGGCCAACAGGGCCCATGAGCTGAGGCTTTGTGCTGCTGATCCATGTGCCAGGTGACAGACGTCGCGCTGGAAGATGATCTGAGGAATCCGCTTTAAGGTCACACGATTGACTGAATGTTACGCAATCCTGTACTGTCCTCTCAGGAGCCTTCCCTAATTTTAGTACACACACACACACACACACACGGAGAAACACATGCAAACAAACATTCTCACACACACATACACACAAAGAAGTCCCGGAGGATCCGTTACTTCACCTGAAGTCACAACTTCATTTCTGATTTAGAAAGGCTGCTACAGGTGATTGAATTGCAACGTTGGTGCGGTTATACTGTATATATTTTGGGCATTCTTATCTTGACCTGCACTGTAATACCATTTCAACAGCCTGAACAGAAATACCTGTACGTCTCCACGTACCCGTAGCATGACAAAAAACATTGGCATAGCCTACAATGTATCAAAAATCTTCTGCATTTGAGTTCCTCTGTTGTATTATTTAGAGTAAGAGTTCCTGGTACAATCTAAATGGATGCTGCCTGTTACCTTGTGACCTTGATCCTACCGACAATACCCGGTTGCAAGTGTCCATCCAATCCGTTTGTGTAATCAAATTATGCATCCTTCCAGTAACTGGCTTGGTCGCAACCTCACCAAGAGACCTTTTCCAACCCTGCAGTGTCTAATCAACTTTATCCTTCAGTTATCTCCGACCATAATTAGAAACTTGTCTAGTTGAATTCAAGCTGTTTTTACCACAACAATCTGTCTTCATTAACGGGTATCGTGTGCCATGCTATAGAGTACAATATTCTAGGCCCCAAAGTGAATGCATTGAATGGTAGCCACATTCCTTCATCTGTCTTTGAATGGGTACTATGACAGGTGAGTGCTATGGACCTCTGGTGTCTGCTGTTTGTATTCTGTCATTCTGGTTTCCATCTCTATTTTGGTCTGTGTTATTGTATTATTGCGGTCAATGTTTGACATCGCATTATGCAATTATTGAAAAGCTAAATACTGTGGTACAATATTGCAATAATAATTATATATATAATATTTTATAAGAAAACACTGAAAACACAGAAACCTTGATTGTTGCTCGGTGGTGTGCTGAAAACACTGATGACTGTAAGCACATCCATAAAGTAGAGTTGGCGTCCCACTTAGTTGTAGTGATGCTGGGGACAATGCCTGCCATTGTTCTCCAATGAGGACCTAAAGCCATCTGTTTGGCGATACCTGGAGTCTGGCTCCACCTAGCGGTCAAGGGCATCCACAAACTCTACAGCAAACTCTCACCATGGCTCAAGAGTCTAGAGTGTTTTGTGACAAGTTATAGCAGGGCTGCATCTCTATAGTCTACTGGGCTCTTGCCCGTATCTCCTTGTCTCTGTTCCTTTAGAACCTGTGTCTTTTAGTAAAAAAGCTGCATTTTTTAAACAAAGTTGAATTTGCCAAAACAATATTGTGATTTGATACAAAATATATAACAAGCTGCACATTTTCTTTTTCGCATAGATATTTTTCTGTGAGATCTGTTTCATTTACATAGTTAGTCATTTTCATGAAGTTGACGTTTTGATCAAAACCTGATTATCTTTTCATTTCTGTCAGCATATCTCAACCAACCTTTCTCTTTCTGACCATGTGTGCCAGATGATTATCTAGGCAACCTTTTGCTTAAGATAGTTATGATGACTCTAATATGGACAGGTTGTCCCCTCTCTGGATAAATAGCTAAGGTTTTACGTGTTACAAGGAACTGAATCCTTCCACAGTACTCGTTTTCACCAACATGACATCACTTCCTTTTAAAGACCCCTGTTGCATGTCTACCACTTCCTGTCTATGTAAACATTCATGACTATACACCTCTCTGAATCTTTCCCCTTTTGTTTTCCCTCTACCTGTTTTATTTATTTGAACTCTTGTTTCCCTTCTCTTTCCCATGTCCATTCTCCCTGTCTTCATCCTTTTTCCTATCTTGATCTATCTTTTCTCCATCTCACTCTCTGTCTCTCTCTCTCTCTCTCACACACACACACACACACACACACTCTCTCTCTCTCTCTCACACACACACTAACGTATCCTCTCTGACTCTCAGACTCTCAGAATCAGAATGAATCAGACTGAGTCACAGTGCTTTGTGTCTGCTTCCAGTTACCAGACCAACACGTAGACACGGTGAGAGAGGAGAAAGATAGGGTGCTGGGATAATCAGCTACTGGCCAGGCTAAATAGAGCTTAGGCCAAAGGTAGCCTCGTTTGTTTAATAAGAGCTTAAAGAGCTTTTGTTAGCCAGCCTATGTTTGTCTCAGCGTGTGTATTGAAATCTGTTTTCGCACAGCCCTCCTCATGCTTTCACTTTCTGTTTTCTAGGCCGTGATCAATTATGCCCAAAGTATTCCTGTGAATCGCTCAAAGTGCCTTTACAATTCTCAAACCCTTACCATGAAGCCTAAAGGGCATCCATTTTATGAGCAAATAATATTGGAACGGTTAAAATTATAACGACCAACTTATGCAGCAATAAGAGGATCGAAGGAGAGTGACTAGTTTGGCTTGAGAGGAGGCTTACCAAGATTCAATAGGGCAGAAACATCTTTCCATCGTTCTCACATGTACGTGTCTGTGCATGTGCGTGTCTCTCTCTGTCTCTCTCTCTCTCTCTGTGTGTGTGTGTGTGTGTGTGATCAGGTGATCAGTTTTGCATGACTACCTTCAGCTAACCTTCAGCACTATTAGGAGAGCAGGCTGCTGATGACAGAGGGATTGGACTCAGCCCCTCT
Source organism: Galaxias brevipinnis (assembly GCA_036023535.2). NCBI lineage: Eukaryota > Metazoa > Chordata > Actinopteri > Galaxiiformes > Galaxiidae > Galaxias > Galaxias brevipinnis. The sequence continues at coordinate 22,883 of JAVQIZ010017813.1, read as the reverse complement.
ACCTCTCCACTCTCCCACCCTCTCACCTCCAGCTCCTCAGCTGCTCCCTGCCTCACTCACCAGCCTCCTTTTTCCACTTTGACGCTCAATGAGTGGGCTTCCAACTCACCTCCTCTCTTAAACTAGAGTTTTATTTTAAAATAGGGTTACCCTGCTGGTGAGTTTGGCCGGGGTTGGAGGGGGTTCTGGAGCGGACACTGTTACACCACCACACGGCTGGAGAGAGGCAGGCGGTTTTGGGAGCCTTTGTCCCCCTCTGACCGGAGGACGAGGAGGAGCACCAAAAGGAGAGCGAGAAGAGGAGGAGAAGGATGAGCGCCAGCATGGAAGACGTGGAGAAGTTCCTGGATGGGAACCCGGCGTTCGCCCAGAGCTACTTCACCAAGAAGCTGAGCACGGCGGCCGTGGCCTCGGCCTCGGGGATGCCGGAGAACCAGGTGGACTTCGGCCTGTTCCAGGAGCTGGGCCAGGTGGAGGAGAGCCAGGTCATGTTCGACCTCATCCGGGACATGCAGGAGAGCATCAACATGGAGCGGGTGGTCTTCAAGATCCTGCAGAGGGTGGGCGCGCTCATCCACGCCGACCGCTGCAGCCTGTTCATGTACCGGCAGAGGAACGGCGTGGCCGAGCTGGCCACGCGCCTCTTCAACATCACCCCGGACGCCGTGCTGGAGGACTGCATCGTTCAGCCCGACTCGGAGATCGTGTACCCACTGGACATGGGCGTGGTGGGCAATGTGGCGCTCACCAAGAAAACGGTCAACATCCGCGACGTCTCACAGGTGAGGCTCTCTAAACTCCCAAGGGTTGGAAGGAGGAAATCGTGTTAGAAGGTGTCAGCCGTATATGGGATGGGACTTCTCTTTGGCCTGCCTCATTATCCAACAGACACTACATTATATATTTGTGCATGTGACACATGTTATTAGAGGCATGTTATAGTGTATTTTGAAATAAACTACATAATGATAATGAGTAGTTTCAACTATGAAGAGAGTATGTATGCAAATCCTCTTGGCAGACATAATCCATTTATGTCCATATCCCATCAGCCCCCATGATCTAGTTTGGATTATGGAGGCGATGGCATTTACAAATGGGTCAGCAGGAACCTAAAATGGATCAGGGCAACCACCTTTACATAATGGCTTAATGGCTTAAATGTGGTCAAAAATTTTCATATCAAATAACATTACTCCCAATATGCAAATACGTTGATGTGTGAATGACTGAACAACAGATGTGTGAGGTGACTCAACCCTGAACCCGTGAAGCTCGTCCCCTCACCATGTTACCATGTTGCCATGACGAGTGAAGCTTGTCCCATCACCACCATGTTTTCATGACGAATGAGGCTTGTCCCATCACCACCATGTTGCCATGACGAGTGAAGCTCGTCCCCTAACCATGTTACCATGTTACCTTTAATGAGTGAAGCTTCTCCCATCACCACCATGTTGTCGTGACGAGTGAAGCTTGTCCCATCACCACCATGTTGCCATGACGAGTGAAGCTCGTCCCCTAACCATGTTACCATGTTACCTTTAATGAGTGAAGCTTGTCCCATCACCACCATGTTTTCTTGACGAGTGAAGCTTTAACCATTACCACCATGTTGTCATGATGAATGAAGCTTGTCCCATCACCACCATGTTGTCATGACGAGTGAAGCTTGTCCCATCACCACCATGTTGCCATGACGAGTGAAGCTCGTCCCCTAACCATGTTACCATGTTACCTTTAATGAGTGAAGTTTGTCCCATCACCACCATGTTTTCTTGACGAGTGAAGCTTGAACCATTACCACCATGTTGTCATGATGAATGAAGCTTGTCCCATCACCACCATGTTGTCATGACGAGTGAAGCTTGTCCCATCACCACCATGTTTAATGACGAGTGAAACTTGTCCCATTACCACCATGTTGTCATGACGAGTGAGGCATCTCCCATCACCACCATGTTGTCATGACGAGTGAAGCTTGTCCCATCACCACCATGTTGCCATGACGAGTGAAACTTGTCCCATCACCACCATGTTGTCATGACGAGTGAGGCTTGTCCCATCACCACCATGTTGTCTTGTTTCCTCCCCTTCAGAGCGAGCACTTCAGCTCCTTTGTCGACGACCTCACCGAGTACAAAACGAGGAACATCCTGGCATCGCCCATCCAGAACGGCAAGGACATGGTGGCTGTGATCATGGCGCTCAACAAGACGACGGGGCCGCACTTCACAGCCGAGGACGAGGACGTGAGCCACAAACACACACACACACACAAACCCACTCGCGCGCGCGCACACACATACATACATACACACACACACACACACACACACACACACACACACACACACACAGTATTACCTTATGTCCTATAAAGTCCAAGACACCACCAAGGTTTGCAAAATGATCACACCATATCTTATAGCTGAGAAAAACCTTAATAAATAGAATCCTAGTTACAACTTACCTGGTCCCAGTAACATAAGTAAAACGAAACATATGAGTCCACAGGTTCTTACCCATTAGGCAAGGTAAGGTCGAATCAAAAGTGCCCAGTGTGGTATCATTAAGCTAGCTGGTAGAGGAAGGTCATTCAATCGGAATCAAATGAAGCCATCCACTATAAGGCAAACTGATAATACGTTGGCTATGCTGCCATTTATCTATTAAAAAAACTGTGTCACCAAGGCGGGCAACTCAGACAACAGCTGTTCTCTGCATCACACCAGTAAAATGGCGTCTAGTTTATTGTGGTCTCTTTAAACCACAGTGTCACTCACAACACTGGCTCCCACTGTACTCACTGCTGTCCCCCGCTCACCCACCTCCACCTGCTTCGGGGCTGTTGCTCCGTATCTGTCAGGGAATCTGCAGACACCCACTCCCATGGTTGTTCAATGAATGTTTGAACAAGATCTTGGGAAGGAAAATAATTCAGAGCAGCAGACCCTTGAAGCCAATTTGTATTGCATTACCACGTTAAATGCAATAAATTGGTAAACATGGTTGTCCGTTGTCCTGACTGAATTTCAATAAGACGAAGCCAGTATGGCTTTGCATTTTTATGGTCTGGAGAGTCACTCTTAACCGTACCACACACACTGTTTTTACTTTCACATGATAAACAGTACATCTTTGATTGTCTGCCCAACAGATTTTTCTGAAGTATCTGAAAGTTGCATCATTGAACTTGAAGATTTTCCACCTAAGCTATCTACACAACTGTGAAACGCGTAAAGGACAGGTGAGTTTCCTGTTTGTTGAAATGGACCTAAATGAAAACAACTACATGGTAGATGTGCAGAATGTTAATTTCAGATTAGAAATAAAACAGAACATAATATACAACACATTCATTTGTACTGTAACGATAAAGATACACAACTTGACAATATGATGCATTGGGGTTGGTCAATAGATCTGAATCCAAGTCAGGTCAGGTCAAATTTATCAATCCATATGAGACAATTATCATAAACTACTGCTATTGGCACTCCAGCCAAGTTATGACTGTTGTGTGGATGCTACATCCATTGCATGTCAAAGTCAGTAATAACTGAGTCTTTGTGTTCCCACTCCAGCTCCTGCTGTGGTCAGCCAACAAGTGTTTTGAGGAGCTCACAGACATTGAGAGACAGTTCCACAAGGCCTTGTACACAGTGAGAGCCTACCTCAACTGTGACCGCTACTCCGTAGGCCTTCTGGACATGACCAAGGAAAAGGTATGGCCAACCCAAGGTTTTTGTATAGAAGGGAAGGGCATTTTGTTTGTGTGGGTGGGTGTGTGGGAGGATGTGTGTGTGTGAGTGTGAGAGAGACAAAGAGGAAGAAAGAGATTAAGATGCTTAAATCTGTTTTATGTCTGTTAACCACTCTGCCATGTTCCTCGTTTCACTGTATTGTCCACGAAAATGTTCACTCTGAAACGTCTTTGATCTGGGTGTTTTTCTGCAGGAGTTCTTTGATATATGGCCTGTGTTGATGGGAGAGCAGCCGCCATACTCTGGTCCTGTTACACCTGACGGAAGGGTAGCGTGCACATTCAATCAGTCAAATCATTTCAGCATTGAGTAAAGGCCTTCTTGAAGTTTTAAATATGGTGCATGACAGGATTTGCTTGGGAAAAGCATCTGTGCTGAAATCCAGCAAATGATCTACATTTGAAGGCCCTGTGCTTTTTTATAATGTCAGATGTGATAGCCTTTATTTGGTTGTTGTTCATACTTTGATGTTGATGTGATCTTTCTGTATTTAAATAGGAAGTAATCTTCTACAAAGTCATTGATTATATCTTGCATGGAAAAGAAGACATCAAAGTTATACCGTAAGAGTCTTCGTATAACGCTATATTTGTATCATTCTGAACATAGGAATGATGTGCTTCCCGTCCATTGACTTGACGTGTTTTTACTGTGTGTGTGTTTTTGTGTTTGCCTGTCCAGGAATCCTACCCCAGACCACTGGGCCTTAGCAAGTGGAATGCCAACATATGTGGCTGAGACTGGTTTGGTAAGTCTACTTTCGTATTCTATCAACGCTCATGAAGTTTAGATATTCATTTCAGTGTTTATGAATGTGCACTTAACTAAGGAAATTATGTTTTTGACTTCAGATTTGCAACCTTATCAATGCACCATCTGAGGAAATGTTCAAATTTCAAGTAAGATTAGCAATAGAATATTATATATAAAATATTACTGATGAGGTAGCTTCCTAGAAAAAAACAAAACATTTGAGCCTTTGAGTTTGACAGGGCCTTTTGCTTTCCATTTCCATTTCCATTGCACTTGTTTTCTCTTTCCTCCATAATTCAGAGCGAGCCCCTGGATGCCAGTGGCTGGACCATAAAGAACGTGTTATGTCTACCAATTGTCAACAAGAAGGAAGAGATTGTGGGTGTGGCCACATTCTACAACAGGAAGGATGGAAAGCCTTTTGATGAACAGGATGAGCAGCTTATGGAGGTAGCTAACAGTCAGTTTCTTTTATATATCGGATCGATTTTCTCGAACCATTCCTATAAAGATGTGGAATTTCAGGGATGGTAATGCTATCAAAAGAATCGACCGACTACATATTGGTGTTAACACAGATCTCACTATTCTAAGTCTGAGCTGGTAAGCCTGTCTCATAGAGCAAAAAGCTGTCTTTTGTCCCCAAAATCTAGTTGAAATCAAACCAAGTATTTGCTATCCAGTGTGTTAAAGAATAACTCCCTGTCTCTGTCGTCACACTGGAGTTAGCACACACTAGGTAGTGCACACTCTGGTTAGTAGTACACTAGGTAGTGCACACTCTGTTTAGTAGTACACACTAGGTAGTGCACACCCCGGTTAGTAGTACACACTATGCAGTGCACACTCCGGTTAGTGTTGAACACTGTCCCCTTCTCCAGGCACTCACCCAGTTTCTGGGCTGGTCAGCTCTCAACACAGACACCTATGACAAGATGTACAAGCTGGAGAACAAGAAAGAAATTGCTCAGAACATGGTGCTCTACCACGTCAAGTGCCGTGACGATGAGATACAGAACATCTTGGTGAGTATATCTTCATGCTGATAATCGACCTAGGCTGTATCTCAAAAGTGTCTTGACTTTACTAGAACCTTTCAATTAACATCGCTAGGAAATGTGAAAAAGACAGGTCAAACGTTACAAGAAATGCAAATAGGTTACACTTATTGAAGAATGAAGGTAACCTTGCGCAATTGTTGCTTTCTTGTTGAGTTTTTCAGAACAGTCTCAGACGCTTCCTTTATTGTTATCCTCTACTGTCTCCTGTATTTGACACCTTCCATCCTACGTCTAATATATCATTTTAAATCTAACTGCATCGCCTAACCATTCACTGCCTCCTAGAAAACCAGAGAAATATATGACAGAGAACCTAGGGACTGTGACGAAGATGAACTCACACAAATTCTGGTAAAAACACAAGCTTTATAAAAACATGCTATATTCTATTCTATTTTATTCTATTCTATCTTAGCATAACACATTACTATGGTTAAAGTTATAAATTATTACTCTATCAGAAAAAAGAACTCCCAGGGCCTAAGAAGTTTGAAATCTACGAGTGGCGTTTTTCTGACCTGGAATGCACAGAGATGGAACTGGTTAAGTGTGGCCTCCAGATGTACTATGAGGTCGGAGTGGTCAAAAAGTTCCAGGTCCCCCAGGAGGTAAAGTTATAAATCTGTATTTCTCTTTGTAAGTCTAACTGTATTCTCCATTAAAGCATGTTGATCTTTGTTTTTCCGTTCTTTCTCACGCTCCCCTACCGTGCGTGTGTTTCTTTCGACAGGTGCTGGTGCGCTTCATGTACTCAGTCAGTAAGGGTTACAGGAAGATCACCTACCACAACTGGCGCCATGGCTTCAACGTGGGACAGACCATGTTCTGCCTGTTAACGGTAGGTACTGTACATCCTGCTCTCTAAAAGGGCAGTGCATTCCTTTTCATTAAGCTGGCTTTGAAGTATTTAAAAAAAAACTGTAAAGGCCACCACCATTTGGTATTTGAAAGCATAACATGCGTTTGGATGTGCGTTGGTGTGTGTTCAGACAGGGCTGTTGAAGAGGTACTACACTGACTTGGAGGTGATGGCCATGATCACAGCAGGGTTCCTCCACGACATCGATCACAGAGGAACCAATAACCTCTACCAGGTCAAGTGAGTACAGTATTCCTCCAACGACACTGAGCATCTCTCTATCATCTGTACGTCCAACTAATCCTATAACTTTGTTTCTAAATGTCTCTTACCAATCTGTAGTTACAAACAATATTTCAGTACATTATTTAAATCTTCAGATAGCATATAGCTGCTCTTTTCCCCATGGGTTTGGTATCTGTCCAACAGGAGTCCGATAACCTAACATGGTTTCTCTCCATGCAGGGTTGCTACACCGGCACACATCAAAAGATGGCAACCTTCTGTGTACAGTGTCTTCTAGAATATACTCTATAAGCTCTCTGTCTTGTTCTAAACCAACAGATCTGGCAACCCTCTAGCCAAGCTCCACGGCTCCTCCATCATGGAGAGGCACCATCTTGAGTTTGGAAAGTTCCTGTTGGAAGACGAGGTAATCAAATACTCCAACACTGAGCAGTCTTGTAGAATTCAAAATGATGATTAGTTAGTATTGAACTGAGTTCTCGCAACTCAAAGCTGGTATGTTTGAACTCAGCAAGACACAATGAACTGTACATGTTAAGGGTTATGTGTTGTATTGTGTGTTACATCTGAGCCACTAACCCTGCACCTTCTCTCTCAGTCACTGAACATCTATCAAAACCTGCACAGGAGACAGCTGGAGCACGTCATCCACCTTACCGACATCGCCATCATAGCTACTGATCTGGCTCTGTACTTTAAGTCAGTCCCACTTTTCACTCCCTCAACCTGATTCATTTATTGTTATTTAGTCAACACCAATTATGCTCCAAATACTCTACTTGGACTCCCTATTATATCGAAGCTTAACATTCCTTTGATACGCATCTTGTGTCTCATGTCTATCTCGGTATATATAAATTTCCCTCTTTGTGTAAATGTAGAGCATTGCTGAATACATGCTCCTAAATAAACCACTGGAACATCTTGTCTGGACAGGAAGCGAACCATGTTCCAGAAGATAGTGGACCTATCAAAGACATATGAGGACGAGAAGAAGTGGGTTGACTTTATGTCCTTGGAGACCACAAGGAAAGAGATTGTCATGTGAGTGGGCTACACGCACGCACGCACGCACGCACGCAAGCACACACAAACACACAAATCTTTCAAATTAAATGCAAGAATATGCTTTCACTCTTAGAATGGATAGGTAATCTATATCATTTGACCTTATGTTTAATTCATTGGCAGGGCTATGATGATGACAGCATGTGACTTGTCAGCCATCACCAAACCTTGGGAGGTCCAGAGCAAAGTAAGTCAAGACTGAGACGTGAGAACTTCTAGAACTCCAGAAAATCTGCTACTATGTAAGGGTAACGTGTGTGTGTGTGTGTGTGTGTGTGTGTGTGTGTGTGTGTGTGTGCGTGCTCACCCAGGTGGCTCTACTTGTAGCAGCAGAGTTCTGGGAGCAGGGAGACCTGGAAAGGACAGTTCTAGAACAGCAGCCTATTGTGAGTTTTTTAAAACGCTAATTACAAACACATTACACATAGATGACTGAATGAAATAAAATAAGGAATGGTGCGTGTGTGCTTCACCCAGCCCATGATGGACAGGAACAAAGCAGCAGAGCTTCCCAAACTCCAGTGCGGCTTCATCGACTTTGTCTGCACATTCGTCTACAAGGTACAGCAAACCATTTCCTACAAACGCGGAAAATATTTGAACGTCATAGAAAGAAAGGGGAAAAAAAGGAATTCTATCACATATATTCCCCATTCAGGAGTTCTCTCGCTTCCATCCGACCATCACGCCCATGCTCGACGGCATCCTGAACAACAGGAAGGAGTGGAAGGCTAGGCAGGAAGAGTATGAGGCAACGATCAAGGTGCTGGATGCTGCTCCGGCGCCGGCTCCCAGTCAAGGAGGTATGGGACTATCCATAGTCGTACAGTGGTTGCACAAGCAGTCCTGTGCAGCTTGACGGACACGTTGAGTGTAGCTTTAATGGGACCGTTCACCCAGAAGCCAACTCATGCTAATGCAGGGTTTGGTTCACAGACCAACAACAAATCTAAATATCCTCAAAGAGGAAAGGCATAAATCATACAGTAACATTTGTTCTTGCTTATCTGTGTCTGTCCTTGGCAGGCAACAACCCGAGTGGAGGTTCAGGTTCCAAGACCTGCACGGTGTGCTAAAGAGCTGTGGTGTGTGTGTGTGGGAGGTAGGTGATTGACTACAAGTGACCTCACCAATCGGCTGACCCCCAGTCGAGAGAAACATTGTTTTGGGACAGTCCCACCAACAGAGCTAAGACCCAAAACGCATCCTGCTGGAAGGCAGGACAGATATGCAGATGGACCCCTGATGTCATTTACAAGATAAGATCATCGGATACACTGGCACTAAAATTCTATTTCGCCTTCCACCATACATTCTATATAGAGACCCAACTCGAGCTCAGGATCACATCTCTTGGTTGGTTTTCATCGTTCTCAAGACCAAATGCAGTCCTGTTCAGGTGTAAGAAGGGGGAAGACCCATTTTACAATCTATTATTTTCAACTAAATTCAAAATGTATGCTTCAGTCATTTACCTTTTCAAGTAATAGCTCTCCTTTTCTAATCTGTGTCCTAGCATTGTCGGGATTCTTCAGATTTACTTTTTTGTAGACCTGGTGCATTGCTCATTATTGAATGCAATAGCCTGGACTCTTAAAGCAGGCTCTTGAAGATGTTGTTTGGCCCTGAGACAATTACGACTGTGAAATACAACCGGCTTTTTCAACATCCCATTTTGAAATGATGCAGTTACAAGTATTTTGTAATAACTCTTAACATAGACTTAGAATGAAGAGACAGTATAGATTAATTCAGAGCTATGGGTACACCCCAGCTGCCTCTGAGCTGTGTTCATATGACAGTCAGATGTACATGCCACTGTTGGTTACACCTTCCAGTCAATCCTCTTTTGAGAGTTGTGTTTACCTTAGCACGAAAATGGATGGGATAAATATGCAAAATTAGAATGGTTATATTCCCAAACCAATGCAAGAGAAATAGAGCTACTGGGGATTTGCAAAAACAATTATACTTGTTTAATTGCTGTTCTCAGTATAAGCAACATAATGTTGTGCTATAGCAATGTTAAAAGGTAATTGGTATTCTTCCCATTGTTGCCTGTATGGTTAGATGACTACAAGGTGACTACAAGTTCGCTATGGTATGATGAATGAGACGAAATGTCGTCTTGCAAGCTAGCCGCTAAAAGCTCATACATTTGGCACTGTATTTCTGCTTATTTCACTTTTATATCAGTCGGGGTGGAGTGTGTTCAAATGTCTCATGCTGTTATCATCAGTGCAGCACTATGGTGATAAGAATCTCCAGAAACTTTACACACTATGAATGTGACATTGTTTTTTGAAGCCACATTTGTTTTTTTTTATTGTTTTTGTGGCGTACGCATAACTATTAACAGTGTATCACAAACTTGGTTGTGCAACTCACTACAAACAGGACTATAAACACCAACGTTGTCAACAAATGGTAAATCAAACAAGGCTTTGGTGATGGGGCAGTTGTTTTAGCTTGTAAATATTCAGTTATTTGGCGTTAGTTTGTAAATATTCCTAAACTGTAAATATATTTAAATAATGTATTATATATTAAGAATAACTATATAACTGACTTTATGAGAAACAGTGTGAGATCAATCCACCACTGTAACGGGCTAAACATTTTATCATACTGTAGCTCAACTGAAATGTGTCATACTCTCATGCCTGACTTGTGCATCCTATGTTTTATCTAATATGAACAGATTATTCCAGTTTGGATACAGGCTAAAATTCCACAGAATGCATGCTTTATTTGCACTCATAAAATTGTAACCTGAATGTTAGGAGCAACATGCTTTTTATGACCCTAAGCTGCAAAAAATATTTTAAAAGCTACTAGATGATTCTAAAGCGTATCTATGTGCTGTGAAGAGAAAAAGAAAAAAAGAAAGAAAATAAAGCACAAGCTATTTCTATGAATGTATTGTGATCATTCTATTATTGTTCTTAAAGCACACCACAATGTCTATGTAAAGATATGGTTAGATACTTCTTATGTGTGCCTTTGTCGATGAATATACTACAAAGCCTCTTAGTCAATACAAACCAGCCATCAGCACATTCCAACCAGCTTGTGGTGAGACCTTTGCGTGGATATATACCTCTGTAATCTGACATGATACAATAAGACCCGTCATCCCTTTAATGCATTCAAACTATATATAGTGCTTAATACTAAATACAATAAAGAATGTCATTCTGTTGAACATCACTATCAAACACTTTACAACTATTTCACACAATAACTGCGGCTACATAAATTGTTTTGCCAGTAGATTTGCAGATCGAGAGTCTGTTCCAGAATCTACTTACTTCAGCACTATCTGGTTAATTAAGATTTCTAGCTTGGACAATAATGCTACCTATAAGTAACAAGCTGATTTCAACAGTTTTAGAGGTAAACATTTACCATGACCAAGTCAATACATTAGCCGACAGGGGAGCTGGATCTAAATATCTAGCTATCTAAAGCATAAGCACAAATTCAAAATTACTACATTTTTATCACCCTTTGTAACATTTAAGAAACCTTAAGTCAAAAACATTTCCCATATCTTACTGTAGTTTAAGTGGAATTGATCCTACTATATGTTCTCACATAGAAGCTCTTAAATGTTGGTGACCTAAAAAGAGAACAGAGAACAGTATTGTTCACTCAGCTCTTCCTTCTATTGGCCTCTGACCCAAATCCTAGGATTGCTTGCTATTAAATTGGACGGGATTACAATCGTTCTCTTCCTCCAACCGTACTTTCAACTAAAGGACACTCATCAAATAATTCACTGGTTTGCTATCAAACAGAAATCAGTAGCCACAGTTTTGTTATGTGGCAGTGTTTCGTTTTTAACAAACGTGTACCATTTATCATCACTAGTTGCAACTATCATACTGCGGAAATCACAACAGACATAAAAGATGAAGGCTCAAATTCATGAAAATTTGTTTTATTTTATTGTGGTCCAAACATAGTGCAAGTTCTGTGACAGTTCACTTTGGAGTGCGAATCCAGTGAAGGTTCACTTCAGGATACTCTCAGAATTGGCTGTGAAGACAGACAAAATTGAATAAATATTTTCCAGAAATTATCCAATCAAACAAATATGGTTGCAGCCAGCTAAAGAAAACTGGATGATTTTAAATAAAATGACTGACATTGTGCTTGCACCAAAACACTTCTAGGTCCTGTTTCTCAAAATGTCAAATGAGAAAGTTTTGTATGGCTTATTTTTATTTAAGGCCTGTGTAACTCTTTCCAACCTGTTATGATATAATGTGTTACGCAGCATTATATTGAACAGTGTTAAGGTTGACTACATAAAGTAATGGTCAGGCTATACCTTCAGACAGCTCTTTGTAGATACGCTCCTGCTCAGCTCTGGCTGCCTTTTCAGCCTCCTCCACCTTCCTCTCCTCCTCTGCAATGGGCTTCAGGTATTCTACATGACGGTAATATCACAGTTAGGGTACAGGGGCAAAGTATCATACTTACATTTTCTCTATCCTAAGGTACAATCATTCCTATAGCATTCTCATGAAACTTTGTTTAAAAACTAATCAGTGATGGTTGAGAATAAATATAAGTACGTCTACAATAAAGTATGGTAACTTACCAAACCTTTGTTTGCCATATAGCATGCCAACGAACAAAGCGGACCACCTGGCCGTCTACAAAATAAGATTTTTTAAATGTAATTTATTTGTAAATGTAGGCCTATCTTATTTAAAAGATTTAGTAAGGAGGGGGGGCTTGCTACAGTATATTGAATAGGGAAAATTGTTGGAATTGCGAAGTTAATTAACTTTAAATAAGGTAATTGAGTACTTGATAACAACCCACTGCATCTCTTCCTTGAAATTACAAGATCGATCACAAACTACGAATAAAATTGTGTCCTAATTAGCTCCATCCGGGCATTAACTTCATACTCCTGACCTTGTGGAGATAGCTTCTTAATTAGCCGCATCGTTCAATTTTAAGTAAATGTACTGTGTGTACAATACTGGACGGTGACCCTGACACAACGTTGCATTGTTCAACTAAATTAGAACGCTTGAAAGAATTCGAGCATTCATACATTTTCACATTTTTGCTGGTCACAACTAGCAAATGAAGCTACGCTAGCTAGCTTGTTAGCTTAGCAGACGCTACTAGTACTACTACTAGGGTATGACATTGGCAGGCGTCCCCTAGCGTCTGCTAAGCTAACTCGATCGTCTCGTCTGGCATCTATCTATACTAGCTAGAGGGCTAGCTACCGTAGCATAGAAGTACATTATACCAGCTAGCTAGTGCTAGCATGTTAGTTACACAGCTAACGTAATAATGTCGTATCTATAAGCTATATATAGATAATGTTACAAGGACTAATGATTATATGACCTCCAATCAATGATGTCTAACACATTTTTCAAAATTACCTTGATGAGTGGCGACACTGCCACGGGAGGAACCATTTTGTTGCTGACAAGAGAGAGAAACTTGAACGAGCTATAGTCAGATAGAAGCGGAAAGAAAACGAACTAAAGACCTTTGGCTTTTTCACCGAAAACGTAGTTCACACTACGAATGGTTTATACAACACTGCACTACGAATAAACAGTTCGTTGCCGTACAAATCAAATTGTCATACATTTAGATATTTTTGTACTTTATTTACATAAATAAGGCTTTACATTTTAACGATGTTTTTGGCACTGAAGAAATAGGCAGGCCTAGTCGAAATACTGATTTTTCCATTGTTAATTAATTGTTCATTAATTAATGAACTTGCTATAGGCTACATTTGGCTTATCATTTACAGTGTGTAAAACAAGATATAAAGCACACAAATATATACATGCTACAGTAATGGATAATATTTTGCAGTCATAATATTGTGGGTGCCTCTGTTTTGGCAACAATACATTTTAGTTTTTTTAACCCATGCTTTCAAAACCATAACCTTAGATACATTTTTGTTTTTGAAATTATAAAAAAAATTCTGAAACCCAATGAAATGTAGGTATTTACTTCTGGACCATGATAACAATGACAATGTAAAATAACCATCAATAATAAATAAGATGCATATATATGCTATAAATCGAAGGACAGTTCAAGTAGTGACAGGTCTGAGTCGTATTCAGTCGTTGTCATAGACACAATCTGTAAAGGAATTATTTAAAGCAGGGAAAATTTGAATTTAAAGCTCAAATTATTTACAGCTTGGTTGTATGAACAATATGCTCTTTACTCTTTGACCTTGTTTGACATAAAAAAATATTCTTGCTCCAGTTTATACCAAAAAGTGCATTCATAAGCAAACACATGAAAGACATCTTTACAAAATGACTGAACATAATAAACCTAATTTGATATTAATTTAGCATAAAAAAGGTCCTGGTTTTAAAAGTTTCTATGTTAGATTGTAAATGTATGAAACTTAGATTATAGTTTACATACATTTATATGCTAATCAAAACATACCATTCCCAATGTCATCATATATATCTCCATCTCTGTAAAAAGGGAAATAAATGGAAATACGAGCCTCAGCATGTTTTATTTGCTGACTTTATGAGTGTGTGTGTATGTGCACTGTACGTGTGGTTGTGAGCGTGTGTGTGTGTGCACTGTATTTGTGGTTGTGTGTGTATGTTTGTGTGTTGTTTTGCAATAATTTAGTTTATGTTGTTAACCACTTTTATACTTACTCTTGATTAATGTGACTTGCCAAAACATAGCCAACTAAAAATCAAACAGAAAGGCAAGATCGTTAAAAATCGTGTCATCACAGCTTAAAATGTTTGTCTCCCTTATTGAGGAAAATTAGTTACATTCCCCAATGCATCTTTTACTTACACTTTCCCTCATCGTTCCTACAGATGAGTTTGTTGTCAGTGGATTTGGCAATGACATCAAGGGTCTCCCCTGCTCTAATTGGCAGGTCCTTACCACTCCATTTCTTATTGGTCAGAGAGGGCACAACGGTGACCGGGTAGAGCACATTGATCTCCCCATCAAACTAAAACATAAAAGTTTAGGTTGTCAAGTCGTCGAGTGTCTATGTTACTGAAGACAGTGATTCAAGACAGTGATTTAACAGAAAATATTTATTGAGGAGCATTCAGCAAAAAACAACATGGAAAATAATGATTGTACATCACAAATGACTGACCTTGAACTTCTTTCTAAAATCCTTCTCTTCCTTTTCAAACTTTTTCTGCCTTTTTGGATGTATCTCCTCTGGTTTTGTCGTGGGTGTCTGTGATGGTGGACTACAAAGGAAAATAGGTAACACAAAATAAACTTTGAATTGTGAAATAAATTAGGAAGACAGTAACAATGTCTCCAAGGTACAGGAAGTAAACTGCTTGATTATTGGATAGTGAAGGAGGCGACATTGATGGTAACCTGCTGAGTGGAATGGGGGGAGGGAGAGTGTCCACATCATCGTAGATGTCCTCTTCAATCGCTGGTGCCGATTGGTCTATAACCATAAAAAAAGAACGTTGTTGTAAAGTTGTCTCAATGTGGATATCTCACAAGTACACAGAGAAGCACAAAAGAAAATACAGATAATGACGTGCAGGAAAGGTGAAGGAGGAAAGGTTTGCAGTTGTCGGTCAGAGCATGAGTTATTGGTCCAACCTTGTGAAGGTTATTTCATAACTAATGCATACAAAAGCCCCAATCACCCACAATGTTGATAGCGAATGAAGAGACAATATTACCTGTCCGTCTATTAGCAGTAAATTGGCTTGGTGGTGGTACTCTGGCATGGAAAAATAATACAAAACAAATAATCATTAGAATATGAAAAACTTTAAATATTCAAGCAGGGTCTTGCACTTTTTTTTATGAATTAAAGTAAGATACAGATTTTAAAAAACATGCATAATTAGTTAATTGTAGTGTTCATTGTATTAAGATGATTTCACATTGATTTTACGATTTTGAGTGCGTCAAGGTGGGAAAACATGCACATTTAAACTTGTCCACAAATCAGTTCACATGATTCCAGAATCTAGACACATAAATCAATTCAGAGGTCATTTGATTATCCAGTTAGTTATAATCAGACATCCTGTTGGACCGCTGTTCAGGGAGATCAGAAGTGAAAATTAATCAACAATGACCCAGGGTTAGTGAGTGACAGAGTAGGTCTCTGATCTGCCTTACTACAGGGAGCATTACTCGTTTGTGGTGACTTGACTTTTTCTCCACTCGTCCAAGCCTTTAAGCATCCGGATGAAACCGCGGGGCTTTGGAGGACACTTGGCTTCCTCGTTGCTGGAGCTTCACAACAGGGTGGAGGGTGGACAATTATCTCTGCTATGTTGGTCTGAATATGTATATTTCTGTCTCTGTCTCTTTTTTTTGCTGTTTCCTGTCTTGGAAATCACTCGTTATGTCTCATCTAGTACCACAAAGCAACCAGCACTGGAGTTTTACTCACCTGACATTGAACTTTGGATCATCTAAGTCGTCGTAGAGCTCTCCAGCCTCCTCAGGGGGAGGAGGTAGAATCACTGAGGCATCAACACAAAACCAAACCTCTCAGACAAAAGACTTCTGTGATCATATCAGTGTTTTGGGGGTATAAATGTAATTATGACATGTATGAGGGTAGTGAACATACCTCCAGGAACTCTGATCCCACGAAACCCAAAAACAAAAACATAGACATATTAAAATATTGAAATTATGAGTCCATCTATACTTCCATCCATTCATGCATTTCCCAAAGTCGGCAACTGTTTCAAAAAGGCAGCAACAATTTTAGCATATAACAGGTTTTGTTATCTTTCAAATGTATACCAGTAATTTGTTTTATGAGAGAGTGTTAAAAATCTTGGTGTTAGAGAACCTGTTGAAATCAGTTGAGGTGACCACGTCAATGTCATCATACACATCAGGGTCGTGGTCCATCTGATGGGGGAGAGATTCTCCACGGCGCTTCAGAGAGTCAAAGTCTACCTCCACTGCATCAGTCTTCACATAACCATCTGGAGGACACACACATAAACAAGTAAAAAAAAAACACCCACGGTCAATAGGTGGCAGACCAGGACATGAAGTTGGAAGAAATGTAGGGATGGAGGAAGAGGGATAGGAAGGATGAATGGGGAAGAGGGTAAAAAAGAGAGATAGAAGAGCAGTGAGTCTTTACAGGTTCCGTCTTGCATCCGCCCCAGCCAGCGGCCTCCGGGGTTGTCCATAACACGAACGATGTCAACAAACTCGCCCTGCTTTAAACTCAGGTCGGTCTTGTTGCCCTTGCAGTCCACACGGGCCTGTGCTCTGTGGATTACTGGCAGGGGCCCAGACAGCTAACACACACGCACGCACGCACACACACACACACACGCACGCACGCACACACACACGCACACACACACACGTACACACACTCGTATAAATAATGAACAAAGACATTATGCAACAAGTACACTGAGACAAATCCACTTCAGTGTTTTAATTCAAACAAAGTTCAAAACAATTAAAATCCACAAAGAAAGCCAGATTCCCTGGAGCCTTTTTTGTCTTCTTACTTACTTTGAATTTCTTTATTGCTTCTTGTTCTTTTCTCTCACGCTCCTTTTGTTCTTTCTTCTCTACCTCCTGTCGTTTCTTGTCATCCTTCTCTTTCTTCTTCTCTTGCTCCTTTATCTCAGCTTCTCCCCTGTTGCAAAAGAGATAATTCAATAACATTAAATGACAACGAAGAGAACAATAGCGACCTCATAACCGAAAGCAAATATGTCTTTATTTGGCTGCTGGCTGTATGTTTTGTAGAATTTGTTCCTTAGTAAGTCCAGAGTCTCTCACCATCGATCATCCAGGAATTCATACATATCTCCATCACTCTCACTACCCTGCTGAGCATGAAAACAAAAACAACAAAATAACAGAAGTATTTAAAAAATAATATGAAGATGGTGACACAGACAGAGATAGGAATGTTTTGTTTTATAAAAAACAAAGATTTGTTATTTTATGTTATGTGTAAAGAGCCTCACCTCCTTCATCTGGTTGGGATGACCTGGAAGAAAATAATTGACGATCGTAAGATAGGGTTATTATCTTGACTTTACTTTGAAGGGCTGTTTTATATTGGGTAAAGGTTGTGTTTTACCTGTAGTAGGGAGTGGTGGGGGTTTGTTGACCAAAGATTCTATGTCGTCATAGTTCTCGTCCGGGTCTGGCTGGATTCTGGAGGCAGACAGAAGTTAGTATAAATGAAGCAAAGGAAAATATTATATGACTGTACTGTACTGTACAACACACTGGGTTTGTGCTTTTTATAGTTTGTAATGTGTGTGTGTGTGTGTATGTGTGTGTTTGTGTGTGTGTGTGTGTGTGTGTGTGTGTGTGTGTGTACAAGTACATGCACTCTCCTGCATGGTACACTCACATGGCTCCTGGAGGTCGTGGGGGCAGGCTAGGGGCCACAAACTGAGAGATTGGGGATGATGCCACATTGCTAGCGTGGTTCCTTGGGTGGGATGTAAGGGGCGGAGGTAAAATAGTCTTCTTAAAGCCTGGACCTTCAAGGAATCAAAAACAAAGCACAGAGCAATCACTTCCTGACAAAAGCAGGGTGTACCACTGATCAAGGAATTGACAATCATGAGAAAGCACAGGGAAAATCTGTGGCCTGAAGGTTGCGACAGGACCAAAACATATCAGGCATATCTATTCAAAGGAATGGATTTGTTAGTTCAGCACGACAAGTCTAAGTCTACAGTATATTTTATTGGGGAAAATGGTTTGGTAAACTGAAGTGTTCATGTGTTCTGTCAGCAGAGGGCAGTGTGGAGCACACTGTGGTTCCACTAAAAGGCAAGACTGTGGTTACTATTGTTGAGGTTACTCTGCTTCTAGCTAATATAAACTCTTCTGAACGAAATCTTTGGCAGAAACCAGATTCAGATGTGAATCTAAAATGAGAGCATTTGAATACAACGGGTCTCAGTTACTGGAAGCCTCCCTCTGCAACATCAGGGAGAAGAGAAGAGAGACTTTGGAGAGGGAACTTGGCTGGGGAAAAGAGGAAGCAGGTATTGCTGTTTCTGGTTATGCATTAGGACCTTAAGCCATCAGAAATAACTAACCAAGACTTCCACATACACACATACATACAGTGTGCTGCATATCTGTGTGTGCTTGTGTGTATAAAATCCTAAAACACACGTTTGTTAGCTAAGACTGTCATTGACTTTCTAATCCAATAATTATTTCTCTTGCATCTTCAAATAATTAGTACAGGAAACTATGTATGCATAGGACAAGTAGGGATATATTTGAGCAGATTGCATTTGCACTTGTTTGGTGGAAGTTTGCGTTCCAGATAGCGTTCATAGCACAGCTGTGCACAACCATAACCAACTTGTGAAAATGTTTTTACCCCGGTATCTGCAGGATCCTATTATTTATTAATTCAAAAATATCCTTGAAGGTAACATGTTATCTGAGATTTCAACAGGGAAAATAAGACTTAAGACTCATAGCATGCTGTCAGGTAGTGGTGACAAATTGTTTTTGTTTTTGTTTTTACAAGATAGCAACTAGACACTCCGACCCACCATCTGTGCTGGTTTCAGGCCCTGCCATGAAGCGCTCCAGGTTGACCTCGGGAGGCCGGTTGGGTTTGGAGGGAGCGTTGCCCAGGGCCAGGATGTTCGGCAAAGGATTCCTCTTTGGGGCAGAGGGGTCACCACTGTTAATGCTGGCTCTAACCCCAAAGGCACCAGAGGTGGGGCCTTGGGGCTTTTTAATAAAGCTAGGCTTCTTGCTAATGGGAGGTACACATGGAGTGGCGCTGGCCGTACTGAGGGGTTTCTTATTGGCCCCCACACTCCTGTCCCTCTCCTCTGACTGGTCCACTGATTTGTCCCTGTTGAAGGCGGTTTGAGCAGCTCTAAAGTTGGAGATGGGTTTAAGGGCACTGCTTGGTGGAGGGACAGTCCTGGCGTTGGCACTGGAATCTGTCTGAGACCCTCCTTCTTCTTCGTTCTGCGAACGTAGTCTGGCAAAAGAGCTGTTTGGTTTGTTTTGAAGCATCACCTTGGGAGGGGTGGGACATAAGGAGGAGGGTTTGGAGGTGACTGCTGGAGAGGGCTTGGGGGGGGCAGGCTTAGCCTCGAGCAGGGCAGAGCTGAGAGAGGGCTTGTAGGGTGGGGGTTTGGGCCCAGGGCTCTTCGCCTCTGGATCCTGTGAGGAGGAGGGATGGGGGGTGGTGGGTTTAAAGGGGAACTGTTGCTTCGCAAAGGAAGGCTTACTGTTGCCGTCCTCCTTGGCATTGGTAAAAACATTAGCTGGGGCTTTGGATTTGGCCATGTCTCTGACCTCAGGAGCGCTCTTGGTGGCAGTCAGGTGGTTGGGCTTGGGCGGTACGGCCACAGCGTTGCCGGAGAGATTCTCCAGGACGGGCTTCTTAGGCTGGGGTGGGGGGCCGGAGGAGAGCGTGGAGTGCAGGGCAGCCCTAGGGCGTCCTGCTGAGGACATCCCCTCGGTGGAGTTGCTCTTCCCAGCGTTGAAGCGAGCTGTGATGGCCCTCACGTCAGCCTTGGTGTCCTGGAGGGGATGGAATGAGACGCACCATCATAAGATGTCTGAATTCAAATCACAGCAAGAATACTTTGCTCTATAAAGAATAGGAATTTAAATAAGTCCACATTAGCAGCAGGAACTGCATGAGGAGAAATAATGTCGGCCACAGGTGTGCATTGTGTAGGGGAAAGGTTATGCTGTTATTTCCTGTCAAGTCTCCTCCAGAAATGTAGTGTGTACTCTCCAAGCTAACCTTTAATGGCGTAAGTTCACTTTAGAGAAACAAGTTGCAAAATACAGAGAAGGAAGGGAAATACAACTTATCTTGAGATATGCAGTTTACTCCTCTAAAAACAAAACTACCAATATGAGTTTGTTGGGTGTTCAACAAAACGAACTTAACCTTGAAAAACCCAGTACATTCACTGTGATCTAATGATACTAATAAGATTAAAACAATCTCAGCGAATGAAAGCTCTCTATCGACAGGACTTCAATCCTCAGGCGTTCATGTATACACTGACTTGATTAAACCAACAACTATACTGCCTCTAGAATTATCAAACCTAAATTACATAGCCGAACTTAACTGTCAGAGAGCAAAAATGTTTTACCAAACTCCTCAACATACACCTGATCACTCAATACTGGGAAACAGCATACAGACTTCACAAACAATATGTACACACAGTAATAAACATTCAGTCTAGCCCATTGTTCGTTTTGACAGCAATAGACTTACCTACCTCTCATCCTTTCAGTGTAACTACTGTGTAAACATACAGGAAGTGACCCAACCAAGGTATTGCCTTAACAGGAAGTGGTCACAAAAGGGAGACCTACACAACACTGCAGAGACAGTGCACAATACCCACACATTCGATTTTAATCTTAAAATTGTACACTGACACTTGGATGGTTTCTAACTGAACCTATACTTGTTTGTGCACAGATTTTTTTATCTCAAGCCATTATTAATTCAGGGGATGTATCAGGAGTTATTGGTGTATTTGATTGTACTCAGAACCCTCAATGATCAAATCTGACCCTTAGCTAGCAGCTGTTTCATACACTTCCTGATTTATTATTGGTTTATAGGTTTGCCTTGCCTCAGCCAAGATGCAAGTCTTCCCTCTAAGCTATCAATGGTGTTTAGAGAATGCCTTGTGCTTCTTGTGTTTGTATTTGTTAGAGGAAATATAACTTTTTCCATAGTTCAGTAAATATAAAGTATGCATGTTTGTTTTTGCGTGTACTCTCAGACTTCATTTATATTAAATGTTTTGAGGTGTATCAAATAAGCCTTTCTGCTACAAGTTTTACTGGCTCAGAGTGAAAAGGCCAGCCGTAGCACCAACGTTGCCCCTCGCCGTTTGTAATGACCATGAGCAGAGGTGCTCCATGCCTCACATGTTAATGAGAGTGGTTGGAATGGAATGAGAATGACAGCATCACAGGAGGAAGTACAGATACACTGGAGGGGCATGGGTGCAGGTTAAGCAGGCCGGGTCAGGTTTAGGTTTCTGCCATAAAGCTGGAAATAATCTTGCAAACATCTCGACACGCTACAGTGAACATAACGTAAATCTTAAGAAATCCTGTAAAGGCCGTTTAAGAGAAGCCTGAAATTAAAGCGGAAGCAGGTTTCCCCCCCTGTGGTGAAAAAAAGGCCTTCTCTTGCACAATGTACTGACCATACAAAACAGACTTCTTCTCTGTTAGCTGGTTGCGATGGTTAGGTTTGGAAAACAAAATCCCAAAATGTAATGAACCTTTCTCAACATGTTTGATAAGAGAGGTATATGTTTAAGGGGATTTTCAGCTTGAAGTACAAACAAAATAAATAAACCATATCAAATAGTTCGATGACAATGTTATGCTCACACCTCATGAAACCCAATGTTTGCTTCGTTTCAAGCTTTCAAGGACAGTAAATATTTCTCTGAGTAGTTCACTCTAAAATTATGTCCATTCTAGCCAGGTAATCCAACCAGGCCGTTGTATCAAACAAAACAAACACTTACTGTAATGTAATCACCATTATCATCATGCAGACCAAGCCCTGGGGGCTTACCATGTTATAACCTTTAATTACAAGTGAGACATATGCTAATGCTGTTGTTTTATTAAAGCAATGACCAACTGAAGTATATCGAACCCGGTTTGTAGCACCAGACAACCTGCATGGCTTTCGCAAACAAACCACAAACATCTTTGGGATCATAATGCAGTGGTCTAAAAAAGTTGATCAGATTTGTGAAACAGATGTACTCACCATAGTGGTAGCTATCAGCACAGCAAAGACTGTGAGGGCTTTGGCCCCACAAGTGAATTGTTTCTCTGTGAATCAGTTATCGTGTGTCCGAGAGCGAGAGAGAGAGCAAGTAATGATAGTGTGAATCAGACTGAGTGACAAACGAGAAAGGGAAAGAGAGTTTCTGTGTGGTGTGTGTGTGTGTGGCATTGACGTGGGGGTTGAGGGGGGTGGGGGGTGGCTTTAGTGACCTCAGTCTATCTACTGCTGGTTACTTCCCTTTCAACTGTGTATTTGTGTGTATGTGTATATGTGTGTGTGTGTGTGTGTGTGTGTGTGTG
>JAVQIZ010017808.1:0-16540 GCA_036023535.2 Galaxias brevipinnis | reverse complement strand
GTGTGTGTGACTGCTCACCTCAAAACAACTCATTCAAAACACCCCCTCAATGTGCCACTTATGATATCATCGACCATGCCATGTAGCAAGTTAACTCTGACCTCATGATGAAGTGACAGTGCAAGTGAGGTGTTAGGATAATACGTATTTTGATTATTGAGGAGATGATGGGACTGACTGGTACATTCAAGACAGTTGACAGCATCTTCAAATGGAGGTCAAAGTTTATATGCAGAATTAAAATCACTAGTAAAGTCTATGTTAGTGGGTTTATCAATGGTTTTTAAGTCACTGATCCAAGTTGATAATATAATGTCTTTGTTTTTCCAGTTCAATTGCATGCATCATTGTAATGTAAAACTATCCAAACACGTTGTGATCGTTCCTGTCATGTCACAAGATATGTTTTGCATGCACATTCACTGGAAAAGAACCAAATACTTTCTAAACAACACATCCCGTTTCACGTGCAAAGGTTACGAGAGTTATTAGCTGAACATGCTTTTCAGAAGATGAAAATATTACACTTTGATGTGAAGGATCCATCAATTATTCAACACTCGAACACATCTGTCAAAACGTGTGAGGCAATGAGAAAATCGTACTGAATAATCAGTAAGGGTCTAAATATTCACTGAAGGTCAGCCAAAGTTGTGGCACATATCACAAATGGGGCATGTTTAATTACAGAGATGCATAAATCTGTCAAAACAAGTGAACATGAACATAACCTTCCATAACTTGTTGCCAAGTTCACCCACAAGTTGATCCATGTACAGTATTAGTAGTACTATAGTAGTATTAGGACCACATTACATGCTGTTTTTACAGGCATTCCCTAAACTGATATTTTCTACATTGTCTCTACCCTGTTTTAATTTACAGTGACATACTGTCCGGACACATACACAAATAAACACAAATAAATAAATTTCCACCTACAAATAATGTAGGGTTGTAAAAACTATAAAACAAATTTCTGTCTTGCTTACTTTCACCCCACGAACAACTGGTGTCATCAGTAAGAAAAAAAAACATGTCCATCCGTCATCCATCAACCCCCTTGACAGTCTAATAAACCTAACATCATGGTGGAACATTACACACATTCCCATTGGGTGTTTAAATCGGCAGTAGAATTGAGAGGAGTCGTTAAGCAGGACTCTAGGGACACACTCTCTTTACAACAGAATAGAAGAAGGAAGAGCTCCAATTAACACGGAATAATCCCCAGGAAGAAATACAGACCAGCTTCCCTCCCCATTCCAAATGATTTGTGGAATCTAGAACCTGATAAGCTATTTGACTAAAAACTAAATCAGGAAATTAGAGCGAGGTAGAAAAAGAAAGGGAATTCATTACTGCTAGGATCAGAATTATCCGTCAAGATGGCAGGTGAAGAAACAGATCACTCCTCAGGTGAGGGTCAGAACCCCGTGGTGGAAACCAATGGAGAGCCAGAGAGCCCCAATGCAGACAGCACTGAGCCAGGGGACAACATGGTACGGGCTGAACTGACTTGGGAGATACCCATGTCTGTGTCACTGCCCATTGAAATTCAGCTGGACCCAGCCCACCAGCCCTTCCCATTCCTGGACACCACATTGGCAGACCTAGGCATTGAGGAGTGAGTATACTGCTAGTTGGCATATCGGTTAGTATGTGTGCGCCATAGATTTATATGTGCCTCCATTTGTGGCCAATCTTTGAATGCGTGTGTGTTCAGGTCAGCAGTGAAGGAGCGTGTGGTATGGGTGGACACCAAGAAGACCCAGGTAAAGAACAAGGCTGGAAAGCTAAAGGAGAAGGAGATCACTATCCTTGAGGTGCGGGTCAAGGCCCAGAAGCCTGGAGACAAGCAGATGCAGGAGGTTTTGTACAGCACTGAGTCCCACACTGACCGATCATTCTGTCGCACCGGTGTGGACATCCTACCCTGGAAAAGCACATTCACAGGTCTGGAAAATATACTTTGATTGTGCTATTTTTCTTACCTTGAGTACCTTATGTATTAGAATCAAATGCTGACTTTACAAGTTTTTCCTACACAAAAGCAAAACTATTGTTATATTTTTAACTTTACTCGTGCCTTTTATGTTAATTGATTACTTCATTGATACAATAGGTAACCAAATACTCACATATAATACACTATACAACCATAAGAAAATAAAAAAAGATTTTTGGTATATTTTCTAAACAAAAACTAACAACCATGTTGACCTCCTCTTGATGTATGTACACAACCTCCACAAACATATTTAACCATTCCATTACCAACACACACGTTGTGGTCAGTGCCCAGTGATGAGGGAATTCTCAAGGTGCTGCGGATCTCAGCCACATGCAACAAAATCCAGCAATATCTCACCCTCAGGGATTTAAATTAGATCAGTGACATCACACATTTTTTTGCCTTGGTATCACACTTCAACCATGTGGTAATCCTAGTTCTTGATTGTGTTATTTATCCTGCTCAATAGGCAGGCTACACTTGCAATGTCTTGAACTCTTTGTTTACACTGGTTTCTTGTACTGGTAGTGTGATTTATTTGTGGAATTCTAAAGATGAGGTCACTTTTCAGAGCCTAATGAACTCGAGCCAGTGGAGATGACATTGGCCTTGGACATCGAGTCACAACCTAACCGGCAAGAGGAAGAGGGGCCACGGGAGATATAGGGTGTTAGAAACCTATTTGTCACCGGCAAACCTTACAGTAAAATTGCATGAATTATGTGAATCAGTAGATTCACAGCAATAGCTGAAACTTTGTATTTAAATATGCCAAGCCAGCTTTTCAATGCCTTCCATTTACAATCAAGCACCTGGCACATGTTCTCCCCTGCACATGCTAATGATGTTACAAACGTTTGTTTAGAGTGAGTGTAAGTATTTAATTATAATCTTTTTGGATTTGACTTCATAGAGTGCAGTTAAATGTTTGTGTTGTCTTGGTATTGCTGCAATACATTTTTCAACAGGCCATTGGGTTTTGAAACAAGCTTTTGGAAGTAAAGTAAAATCACTACAGTAAGAATCTCCAAATAAGTGTGTAAGTTAACATATTGATATAAAATTTCCATCAAAATAATCTTCAAATAAAGTTTTTGTAAATAGGAACCAAGTATGATTTTTTATTTGTATAAACATACAATCAGATGAATGGGGGAATGAGATCACAGCTCACAAGAGGGAATGGCACACTGGCTTATTTGAGAATTCCATTACTAAGCAGGATAGGAATCCCTGAGTCAGGCAAACCTGGGAAGGGGCCTGGTGCTGCAACATAAACGGGATTTGAATGAGGACTTTCAGGTGACCAAGAAAAGGCTTTTATTATGAGTTCAAAATCAGTGTTTCATATTCAAAACTCACAAAGCCAATGTTGTTTTCTTTTTTGATTTGTAATAAAACAGGGAACAGCAGTGAATTATTTTGTTTATAGTTGAGACAAAAACTGAAGAAAAAAAAATTTAATCAATAAAAATTATTTGAAAGAAAAAAACAATACATAAAATCCAAACACCAACAAAGACCACCAAATAAATAACAAATTAACACACAAAAAAGAAATATTACTTAAGTACTTTGCTTTTAATTTCTGGAGATAAAAAGAAAAACGTTGAAGTGTCCCAAATACTGTTCCATTTTACATTTTAGTTTTTTGCTATTTTCATCTTGCATTGAGTGGAAGGGCTGTTGTTTCTGGGCTATGATGAGGCAACAGCAGCACTCAGCTTCGCCTTCTGCTCTGCAGGAAGTGACCTCACAGCTCCCTCAAACTCTGCAGAATTGTTTTGAGCAAACTGTCTCATCAACATGACCACGTTGGCCTGGGTTTCTGTGGAAGAAAGATTTGTGTAAATAAATACGCTGTTGACTTTCGATAAGCAGTGATTTTTCCCAAAGTAAAGATCATGCTCTATAATAGTGGTATTCAACAGTCTATGACAAAGGACCTAAAACTTAATACTAGTCTTAAGCACTACTTTATATCCACAATTTCTGTCTTAACAGCAGTATGTCTGGCATTGACTTTACAGGTTTGTGCAGAATTTTAATCACATTATTCCCAGTACTATTTGAGAACTCCAGGGGTTTTCACATTTGTTACATTGAGAATTTCCCCTTTTCAAATGTCCCCATGTACGTTTAATGTAGTAAAAAATTTTTTTACTTAAAATAGTCCCTGCAAGACTGTGTGCCAGAATAGTTTTGTCCACACTTAAATACGGCCTATACATTTTATAGGGATAAAGTTGTAGTGAAAACATAATACCTTTTATTGACTCTATAACATTCATCTGAAGTGGAAAAACGTGATTAGGTTAGGTTATTTTACCTAGATCAAGCCCTTTTGTGCCGATGACTTGACTAGAAGAAATCACTATGGGCTTCATATGTCTCACAATCTACAGGAACAAATTGCATGTCATTTCAACAAGAATCAGTTCAACATTTGCACACTCAGGTTACAAAACAGATTAAGTTTGAAGTGGTAATAAGACTAACCAAGATTAGTATAATAAATTATGTTGTCAGAGTGACTACACACACATTGAAAATTATATAAAAATAAATATCTCATAAACAGATGTGCGAAAAGATTATCAAAATAATCAAAAAATCACAAAATCCCTCCCAAAAGCCTGACTTTCCCCTGCTTTTTTAGGACTACATAGTTGAAAGCATGCTTGAACTGCCAACCAACACGGTATAGAACTTACGAATGTGGGGTCCTGAGAATAGAGCATGACCAGGCAGCTGTAAATAGTCTTATTCTCCTCCAGGTCTTCTTTCAAAGGAAGACACGTCAGGAGGGCAGGGACAACCTTTGAGGGAAAACAAAGAGTAGTTCAACTAAAACATTTCCCATCGATCAGTAGTGTGCATGGAACCTTCTCACTTTTAGTAATAAAAAATTGTCTTAGTCGTAATGACTTTGGTATCTCCAGACTGTCTTTATACCTGCTCCAGAGGAACAGCATCTTTGTTACTCATGATCATCCTGCAGAGAGCGGCACACAGGTTGTCAATCACCCTCCTGTCAGACTCCTTGCCCAACAGGTTTGAGAACAGAGAGAGCATCATGGGGTAGTCCCTGACGCAACGCTGAGGAAAACAAGCTTAAAACACAACAAAATCCTACATGCACCTTAATACACATTTACACAAGATGCCTAATAAAGAATACAATTGTTCAAGAAATACGTTTTTTGTTTGTTATTTGTTTTCCACGTGAATAAATGAAGACCATATGATGAAGTTAAGTGGCATTAGATGCCAATAAGGTTGATCCAATCCGACATAGGCAGCGCAGGGCCAACGCCCACCAAACACTATAGATGAGTCAGCTGACACAGATTCCCAGTTCTGTATAAAGGATACTGTGCAATTAAGGGTCCAGCAGCCTGAGCTAGAGCTCCCAGTCCGAACACGCTGTTGTTACGCACTTCTGAATCGCTGTCCTTTACCCCTGCCACCAGAACTGGCAGCAAACGATTTGACAACCGGCCAGCCACGCCCCTGCCACCGGACACACCACACAGAGACTGCAGAGTTTCCCCAATTGTTCCCAATGAGAACGAACGATCTGCCACGGTGCATGAAGATTTCTGTAAGGGAATAAAATGAATTAAATGTTGCATGTTTCTTTTAAAAGTGAGGTAAATAAAAACACAAAAAGTTGCTGGTTATTGGTAAGTTGCAAGTAAACAACACTTACAGATTTGTTCATAATGAGGGGGAGCAGTTCATTGAGGTAAGGCAAGAAGGTGTCTGCTGGGACAGCTGAAGCAAGCAGAGGAATCCCCTCCCCTGCAAACTCTTGAAGCATAGCGTCGTACTCCGCCTGCAGACAGCATGCACACAAAGTAAATAACAAACATGAGTAGACACGTGGCAGGAACCCACACAATATTATGTATGACGCAGATGTTCCTTCTATTGATTACACTGCTATTTTTCTTAACAAAGTAAACAGTAAACCTTAACGTAGAGCGCATGTAAAGAACAGTAAATAAAGATTTGACCTGTTGATCCTCATCATCTGCTTCATCTCCACCTTGATCCTGACACACCGTCTGTAGACGAGAGAATCAGCCAATAGTACAAAAAACAACTGCAAGAATCCACTTTTACATTTAAACACAAATGTGTTTTTTGCCAGAAATATAAAATGAAAGAAAATGGAAAACCTCTGTGAAGACACCTCCACTTAGACAGTTTTAATACAATCTCAACCCACCCTTTTCTTGAGCACGTCTTTGATTGCATGGCATATCTCCTGAAGGCGACCAGGGGTTTTGAGTGCCTCTCCCTGGCAGGCCTTGACAACGGCATTTAAGGCCTCCAAAACGCCCATGACCACATGCCGCTCTCGCTCCTCATGAACTGCCTGCATGAAGCTGGGAAGCACCACATCCATCAGCTTCTGAAGGGCTGGTGGTTGCAATGTGAGACAGAGAGAATGGTTGGGTTGGTAATAAAGAACAGAAGCAATGGCTAATGGGAAAGGCTAATTAATACAGTTTGTTTCCAACAAGCAAGAAAAACATCATGTGAATGAAGGGCAGATCTTCCATTCATAACATTCCTTGCAACAGGAGATTCCTTTTGAGCATTTCAGGCGTCTCCACAGTCTTATTAGTATAGGCCTAAGAAATCTCCTTCAATAGAAAGAAATTAATGTGTTACCCTGCTGGTTGGCCTCAGTAGGACTTTCCTGCCATACTTTGTGCTGAGCTCGGCAAAACTGGCCCATGGCTCCAAATGCTGCCCTGCGTACATCCTCATGGGGGAACTAGTATAACAGAGGCAAAACATGTGGTTGGAGAATGGGGGGGCAAAAACACTCACACTTGCATGCAAACAATGGTCCATTAAGACGCATTGACTCATGACCCATATTACTTACAAGTCGCAGCTCATAGACCTCTTGGAAGCTAGACTCCAGGAAAGGCAGGAACGCAGCACTGGGACAGAAGAGGCAAACATAAATGGCAGAAGAATAAGACAATACAAGGGAGAGAGTTTATCATGTGACATGTGTACATATATAACATTTCGTTACCCAGTGTTAAAGGCAATCTCTCCCAATGCATCACAGGAATCCTCCTTTTCATCAATGTAAGCATTCTCCACGCAGAACCTAAACAAATCAATGAAGTAATTTTAATAGGTTGCATAACACGAGTTCCACACGTTGTTTACAAGAAAAGGAAATGTGTGGGGTTTCGTGCATTAGACATACCCATCATCTCTATCTATATCGCCCTCATCCTCCAGAGTAACATCGTCAGTGTCCTCTTCATCCAATAAGATAAACTGCCTGTCCTCGTCCAGATGAGTCTAGAGGGGGGGAAAGAGGATATTTAATCAATATTGCACATGCCTGTATATATAACATGCTATATCACTTTACTGTTTGTTTTTTTTAAACAGTGGCTGCTATCCTGGGAAACTACAGTCAATAAACTGAGGGTTATCAAGTGAGTATAATACATGAAATGTGGTGTCAGCAACAGTTTGTACTAAGCACAAAATATATTCATGTGTCATAGGATACGCCTGCACGACTTCATCACCTTAAAAAGCCCAAAGGTTAACATAGTACAACAATTTGCTTTTAGCTTTTTGCTCCAGATCTAAGGAACAAAGTTCAACAGGAATTAAAAACAGGGCAGTTTCACGTGAACAACTGAAAGTGTTATTGGAGGACATGTGCGTTGAAATGTTCTTGTTTTGGTTAATCATCAAAAATGTCTATATTGTATGAAATTTTGTTACCAAAATAAATACTGTTCTGTTGTTTTAATCTTTATTATTCCGCCATGAACTGCGTTTCAAACAGTGAACTGCTTGAAGAAAGACATCGTTTCAGTCGGTTACCCCTGTATAAATAAGTAAATATGAATGTTTCAGACCGTGACACCCTCAGTAGACTTGAGGGAGAGAAGAATGATGGTGGTGATGGCTGAGAGATGCGGAGTCAGACAGTCTGGGCTGACTGTGGACACGGCAGAGAACAGGCTGTATCTGTGGACGGCAAAGAAGGGGAGGGAGGAGAGAGAATGACAGAAAAGAAAAACTGACACAATTAACTTAATGTTACGCAATATCATAATCCTTCTTAGGCAGACACATTATCATCGGGGAAGGTCAGGTAAACTATTAACCTAATTAGGTAAATTATTATAATAATGAATAATTATTCTACTTAATTTGGCATAAGACTTAATTAATCCCTTCATACTCCCACCCTGATTTGTTCCAATTCAATCTGCATCAATCTCAGTTACTGTCACGCACTGTCTTATATTCCATCTCCCTCACAATCCCACGCCTTTGACCCAGAGTCCAAATTCCTCAAAACATTCACTGCTTGTGCCCCATGGGCAACGGCTCTCTCTTCCTCTGTCCTAGAGTCCCACCCATCGGCACAATCCTTTACCCACCTCTCCTTGGACGCTGCCACAAACACTGTGCTACACCCTCTTTGCATTGCTGGATTCTCTCTGTCGACCTCAATAAGGCCTGCACGGCTAACCCCACAGGCCCAAAGATTAGGAAAAAAAGTCAAAAATATCTTGCCTTGCACACAGTATCGCCATATATCGAATCGCAGCCCATGTATCGTATCGTCAGATTCTTGCCAGTACACAGCCCAAATGTCCACTTGCCTGTGTCCAGTTATGAGGGGCGTAAGATAGTCCTGCAATAATAGTCTCTCTTTAAAATCACTGATACTTACGTGCAACGGCGCAGGTCAGGGTCATCTATGGCATCTGTGAGGTTGAGGCCAAGTTGAACACATTCTGCAGCCAAGGGACTGAACACATCCTTCCCAATAGTACGGGCCAGCACAGACAATGTATCTGGCAAAACAACAGAAACAGAAACAACCGAACACGAGATCACTTTAAGAAAACTCAAACGATCACAAACCACTGAAACAACAAACATGAACAATTCCCTTAAGGTTTGATGTGATAACTGTGACTCATAGAAAGTGCTTAACTGTCTTATAGCATCCACCTACCCAGTGCCTGTGTCTGCAGGGACCTCATGTCCTCGGTGGTTGCAGTCAGGAAGCCCTTCAGACTTTCAATGACTGGGGTGAAGTAAGGCACTAGCATTTCCTTAGCAGCATTGGCTGGTGACCAAGAATAAAGAAACCAGAGGTCAGGCAAAGTAGGAAACTACAACAGCTTTTTACTACAACCCAATGCAATACTGTATTTACTGGGCTGATACCAGTACGAGGGAGTCAAACATTTCCATTATTGATATATCCACCGATATTCTTTACACATATACAGAAGATATACTACAAAGTTTTGTACAAAGATATGCAATCACACATAATTTTAATGTTTATGTTGCTTATTTTATGTCGATTTATCTCGAATAGGTCCATCGGCCAGGATTTACTTTTGACCATTACATTTTCTATTATCAAAGCAAGACATGCAAACAAAAATAAGCTATTGATCTTATCAATTGTAAAATCTTTGAAGTGTTACCTATTGCACCAATAGCCGAAACAGCCAGCTCTTTGAGCTTGAGACTCTCTGCAGTGTTGAGAGCCGTCAGCATGGTCTCCATCAGAGTTGGTAGGTAGGGCTCAATCTCTGACCCTATCAAAGAACAGGGTGGGTGAAAAGAGACAAAAAAGTGATGGTCCTAAACCCAAATAAAAGCTTTCGTAAAAATAAGATTTAGAATAAAAATTCAGCAGGAAAATTTGGTAGAAGGCGCTACATAAATGAGGCTCCAATCCAGACGAAGTGCTTTTGAATGCAGGCATGTCCTACCTAGGTTTTCAAGGAAGTTTTCCAGGGCGTAGAAGGCCTTGGTGACATGTCCAATCTTTGAATTGTTCAGTGCAGACATGTAGCCCAGCAGAAGCGGCATTAGCTCAGCACTGTACTTGCTCACTTCAGGCTAGAGAGAAAAAGAAAGAGAAAAAAAGAGTCGTCCATGAGTGTTCTATAGATGGTTTGGGACTTCACAACAAGGAAGCCTAATATTTTAAATATTTTCTTGCAGGATGAAAGTAAAATATTAACCAGACTGACCTGTAAGTGTTCAGAGAACTGACCCAAGGCAAAAAGTCCCGCACTACGGACAACTTGATTACTGTCAGAAAGACTCTGGCACACTGTCTGTAGCATAGATGACAGCATCCTATCAAAGAAATCAGACATATGTGACATCTGAGAATTCTCCAAATCCAAAAAATGTTGGAGGCAAAAAACTTGAGGCAATATCCTTATGGAGTCTGAAAGTACAACTTGTCAATGCTTCTGCTGGGTGGATATCATATGTAAACACAATGTCTCTGTTTACAATCATTCTTAGGGAACTCAGTTGCTTGCTGATGCTTCTTGCTTAATCCCTGTTTGATACTGAAGTACAAAGAGTCTACGCCTAAGTGGCTACAACTGTCCCTACTAGTTTGGTTAGGTTAACACCAAAGGCATGCATTTTCTATATTGCATATTTGGAAGACATTTTCCATCAATGACCTGATCTACATTACAGGTCAGATTATAGGTGTATCAACTTTTAAACAAACAGGCGTACTTGGTTCGAATGTGGTCGGCACAGCCCTCAGCCAGCACTGCCAGACACATTAGGCCACCCTTTCTCTCATAAGGATTTCCACTAGCCAGACACGCCTGAGTGAAGGGCATCTGGTGGATAAGATAGTCTGTCAAAATCAATTCTCTAACATGACATGTTAGATATGTAATGTTGGAGTAAAGTTAAAGCCAAGCACAGCTTACAGAAATTGAGCAATATGAAAAAAATAAAATAAAACATTAAAAGAAAAATATTTCAACAATACTGACCAGCTGTTGAAACAATCTTTCAGGAGGCATGTGGAGAGCCATTGTGTCGATCACCTGCAAACAGTGTGTGGAACAATTATCACAACATGTCCAACCAACTCACAACTAATTGGATATTGCAAGTTTATTATTACTGAAAACACGTACATTGTATTTTAACATCATGGATATCCTTAAAGAGTAAATTAAAGAAAGCTCAAAATCACACCTCCATCACACCTCTGAAGAAAAATGTACAGGGTTCCCACACCTTCTTAAAGTTACTAGAGGCAGATCTGTAGAAAATTATTTTGGCGACCCCTACCGTTTGCGACGGTTATGGAAAATAATAACACTAAGCAAAGACATGGAGAATGCTTGTGGTCACTGCATACCGCTAGCACGATCAACGACTATACTCAAGTTACGCACTTCCTTGTGCCATAAAGAAATTCATCAGTTTCGCTTCAGATACTGCCTGATGGCAGACAAAATTAGTGTTAAATATTGAGACTTCAAGAGAACAGGTCTGAACCGCAATCTTTTAATTCTCCCAGACATTACAATTGACAAAACGTTTAAATAATAAAGGTTGCCTATAGTTGCTCTAAACATCAAATTCAAGAACTTTCCAGGCCCAATTCCCTCAAATTCAAGAAACCAACACGGCATAGTTTGAAATACGGATCAAGGTTAATTACTGTTACAACACTGAGCATTTTTATATTGAGAAATAGCAGACTTTATAGAAGTTCACAATGTGTGAACACTTCTCAATTGTGCTGTGTTACAGTGATTGCAAACAATGTGGTCTCCTGCCTTCTCTAACAGCACAGTAAAACAATATATTGTGTAAGCTGAGCGATAAAGACAGACTTATTTCCAAGTTGAAGAGCTAAGTAACTCGTTTTATTAGCACCAGCTTAAGAACACAAAACATGTTACAGAGGAAAAAACATTACTTTTTAATTAGCATGGTCATAAATAAAAACAACATTTGCATTTCCCCAACCATTGTGTTCAGGAGTTGTTGGCCTTTTTGGTTAAATAGCATTTTTTTTTGGTTAATCACTTACT
Source organism: Galaxias brevipinnis (assembly GCA_036023535.2). NCBI lineage: Eukaryota > Metazoa > Chordata > Actinopteri > Galaxiiformes > Galaxiidae > Galaxias > Galaxias brevipinnis. The sequence continues at coordinate 4,627 of JAVQIZ010017808.1, read as the reverse complement.
CATTGAGTAGTGTTTTGCCTTTGCTCAAAGGTTTGCTAACATTAGCTTACTCACTTGATTTCCGGTGTTTTGAACTGCATGAATGATTGAAGTCGAATGATGCAGGTTAATTAGTTTAACCTACATCATTCGACTTCAATAACTTGGCACTCGCGTAACTGTCACACTTTCTCTAAGCAGGCAGGTGACATGTGAAACAATGACAACTGTGGGAGACACATGCAGAAAGTAACCTATTTACTAACAATGTTAATTTAAAAAACAAGAATAGAAATTGAAATTATTTTGATATTTTTAATATAAATATATTCAAGCACTTTCAATGACTCATGTCTATTAATGTCTTTTTTCAAAAGCTTTCAAGGCCTTGATTTATTTTCTCTCAAATTCACAAACTTTCAAGTATTTAAAAGACCCATCCCTGGCCGTGGGATCATAAATTTAAAGGGTACTTTTAAATATGATTCAGAATCAGATTAACTGTCTTCTAAATATTTTTGAGTGACGTAGGATTGTTCTCTTAGAGGTTGAGTCACTATTATTTCAGCTAAATTAGTTAATATGAATCAGTTGTATTATGCCTTTGTAATATTTCATATGAACGATGGATGAGTAATATATATTGGATGGATTTTGTTGAAAGCACACATTTTTATAAAAAAAAGTGCATGGCTTTGCATTTCAGAGCATTCAGCGGACACAGACAAATTCCCTCTCGACTCAGTGACCTCACATTCAGCTGATGTATGCTGAGGCTGCAGTTCTATGTATCTAACTGTTAAAACATACACTACTATGTGAGTTAATGAAAACATTTGAAGCACTTTTGGGATCATTATTATTTTGCCACCAAACATGGTATTTTGCTAACAAGTTTCAGAACTGGTAGCAAACATCTGCTACTACTGAAAAAAGTAAATTCCTAAACTTGTAAAACCACAATCAGTTGATGCCTAGCTCCCAATTTTCAAATTCTAATCTAAGTATCTAATTCTATTACGATCCTGGGCAGAGGGAGTAAGTGACTGGTCTACAAAAGTGAATGACATGGCTGAGCTACCTATGAAACAGAGTGGGCTTGTCTAAATCAGCTCAAATGAAATTTACTTCAACCAACCTGAGCAGCACAGTGCTTGGGGCTTTCATTGTCAATGCTAACTTCATCGTCGTTCTCCTCATCCTCAGGGTCTTCCTCACCTGGTGGCGGGGCTGCACTCAGCACAGGGAAGATGGTTTGCAAGATTGGGTTCAGCAGCTTCTGCTTCAACACAGTCTAAAAGGAAAGCAAGAGGGTAGCTTTATTTGTTCCAACGCAACAGGTAGCAAGGTTGTTAAATACATACAATGACCAGCCTCTTCATTAGGAACACCTACTCGACAGCTCGTTATTGCAAATTAGATCAAAATCAACAGCAGCAACTCAATGAATTTAGATATTTAGTCGTGGTCAAGACGATCTGCTTTTAAAACCAAGCATCAGAATGAAGAAAGGATGGTGATTAAAGGGGAATTTCACAGCAAAACAACAAATTCATGATTCTCCTCTTATTATAAACTACTGGACAAGTGAGAGAAGTTTCATAATGGTGTTCTATATTCCGAGCACTGATAAAAGTGCATTCTGAGAAAGCACACCCAATGATGTCAGAGGGTGTACTGTTTGGATTTTCGATCCTAACAATGAATGTGCCTTTCCAGTTTTGCATTCTGTGAAGAATCTGTAAATTCACCATCGCTGTATAAACCTACATGGGTTTCTCACGCACAACCATCTTTAGGGTTTTAAGAGCATGGTTTGAAAAATGTTAAATATCCAGTGAGCGTTAGTTCTGTGGGCGAAAGCACATCACATCGAACCTTGAACTAAATGGGCTACAGCAAAAGAATACTACACAGGGTGCCACTCCTGTAAGATAAGAACAAGAAACTGAGGCTACAATTTGCACAGGCTCACCAAAGTTGGACAAAAGAAGTCAAGATTCTAAAAACGTTGCCTGGTCTGATGAGTCTCCATCTCTGCTTCGACGTTTATATGGTAGGGTCAGAATTTGGCATAAACAATGTGAAAGCATTGATCCAGCCTGCCTTGCAACGGTTTAGGCTGGTGGTGGTGGTGTGGGTGACATTTTCTTGGCACACATTGGGCCCACCCCTTAGTACCAATTGAGTAAAGCCACAGCCAACCAGAGTATTGTTGCTGACCATGTTCACCCTTTTATGACCACAGTGTATCCTACCCATCTACATCCAGTGGGATAACACACCATGTCACAAAGCCCACATCATCTCAAACTGGATTCTTGAACGTGACAATGAGTTCACCCTACTCAAATGGCCTCAACAGTCCCCAGATCTTAATCCAACAGAGCACCTTTGGAATGTGGTGGAACGGGAGATTCGCATCATGGATGTGTAGCCGACAAATATGCAGCAACTGCGGGATGCTATCATGTCAATATGGAACAAAATCTCGGAGGTATGTGTCTAGCAACTTGTTAAATCTACACCACAAAGAACAAAGGCAGTTCAGAAGGACAACGGGGGTCCTACCAGCCCACCAGTACTAGCCAGGTGTACCTAATAAAGTGGCAGGTGAGTGTATATACTAGCAATCAAAAGTTGGGACACACTTTCCCAGTAAGTATATATACAAAAAATTACTGAAATGGAAATAGAAAATTTTGCTCAAGAATGCTGTTGCTAATGTAGTCTGAGTGTACTCTTTCTTTTCTTTTTAAAAGTTAGTGTGCAATGGAAATCTGCCTTAAAGGGACTCTTAACCGATTTTCATAAACAATATATCTTGTCGATCAGACTAAATTAACTAAGTATATAGGATCACTGTAAGTGAAATTCACATATTTTTCACGACTACCGGCATTTAAATGGTTAATTCATTGTACATGAAATGCAAAATGACGATACAACGTTTAAAATACAACATTGGTATCTGATGAAAAACATTTAAAAACATCGAAAATGGATGAACTATCACTTTAATGCTTCTATTTCGAGCAATTGATGTAAAATATAAATAATCTAAAGGTTTATGGTTGGTTTAATGTTGGCCAAAAAAGCTGTTAATTTGGTTAAGACATGCTTGCTGCCTTGGAATACTAAATAAATGTCAGTAGCAAGATGTTTCCACAGCAATAGTGCGATAAGTAATCTACTCCTGTAGTTTTTCTGGTCTGCACAATGTACAGTAAATGACACAGTTTCCCTCATCAATAGCGGGTGACTACCTTACTCTTCAGCCGGATTACAAAGGCAATGCACGAAAGAGCCTTCACACGCAGGGAATCGCTGAGACTGGTGTCAGAGGTCACCTACACAAAAGCATACATGTAACATACTCACTCAAAAGTATGCATCGTCAAATATCCAGACAATTCAAATGATTATTTTAATGCAGAACTAAATATAAAACTAACCTCTAAACAGAAGTGAACTATTTCAGCTATGTGTGGGACGATGATTGACACTTCACTCTCCATCAGCTCATCAAACACCTCCATTGCCTCACTTGCTTGATCCTGTACATGGAAGAAAACAATTTATTTCATTTCGTTTATAAGCTGTGTGCTTTACATAAGCTATGTCTAACCTTCAATCCACAGTAACATTAATTACACCAAACTGAACAACCAAAAACTTAGACTTATAGCTGTGCTGATTTTTTAGCCATGCTTGTTATAATTCTTGCTTTGCTATTTTGTATTTCCAAATGATAAGCACATTATGACTTGACCCACAATTTCACTCTAAACTGATAGTCAATTAAAAAATTTTTTTTAAGTATACACCTGGCACAATTGCATCAGCATATTTCACACATTTAAAGTGTGTATGTATGTAGTTTCTAGTTTTGGGAACCCCTTGCGTTTGCTTAGTGTAATTATTTTACCTAACAGTAGCAAAGAAGATATGCAGAATGCTCGTGGTCACTGCATGTTGCTAGCATGATCATTGACCATACTCCATGAATGACATTCTCTTCCTGATTTAGTGACACACTTCCTTGTGCCATTAAGCAATTCGTCACGGTTTTGCAGAAAATCGTAACCGGTGGCATACAAAAGGAGTGTTAAAAATTTATACTTCAAGAGGTCTAATCTGAATGACAATATTTTCATTCTCCCATAGACATTACAATGTACAAACTGTAGAAATGTATTGATATTACGCTAATACAAAAAAGTTGCACCCTATAGTGGCTTTAAGTTGCCCAACAGGTACACATGAATAGCATTATAAAAAAGGCAGGGAGCAAATAGCCATAAAACAACTGAGTAAGAGTAAGCCATTGAGAGCAGATAGAGGCTAAAGTGGTGGCTAAGTTGATTCTCATGCTAACAAGTTTTGCAAGCAGAAGATGCTAATGATGTGACCAGGGTCCGAAATTAACACTGGCCATGTAGATTTTACGTTTGGCAAGTGCATCTCTGAAAGCTACCGGCACCACTGGCAGGTAAATGTTTGTACCAAAAGTGTATAAAAAATTGGCGGAGAATCTTTACTTAGTTTTGCCTCATTTATGCTCACACTGTTGCTGTCTACGTCGGCGTTTTGACACACACACACACACACACACACACACACACACACACACACACACACACACACA
>JAVQIZ010017805.1:0-11522 GCA_036023535.2 Galaxias brevipinnis | reverse complement strand
CCCCCCCCCCCCCCCCCCCCCCCCCCCCCCCCCCCCCCCCCCCCCCCCCACGAGAGGGGGGCTATGTGAAACATCGCACTACATCCCACCAGCACACATCCTATTGAGCTAACCACCATTCTTCCAGCCCTAATCACATCAGAACGGGCCTGTAGCGCAAATCCTTCATTCACCTAACCTTTAGAGAGTAATGGCTGTGGGCCTCAAGCGCCCTCACAATGGGCCTCTTTCTCCCCTATAGGAAGCCCAGATGTATACAATGCGGCTGTATTGGACATTTGGTTGACCCCAGTCATTACCTTTTTTTTTTCACGAGCAACCACTCCTTTAACAGGATAAAGAGGCAAATGGGAAAATTTGACTTTATTAGCATTTCTGTCTCTAAAATGTCAGTGGGTTAACCGCATTACACTTTCACACGAGACAAAGGATGTTTTCACTACGCTTCCCACACTGTCAATCATGAGAAGTTTGAGTCTGTTAGATACATGGGTCAACATACTGAGGTGATATGGATATTAATTAATAATGATTAAGAAATATAGAGAACAGGAACAATACAAAGGATACCAAACAATAAAGAGCAATGCTTTACACCCGGAAGTTACAATAAGAATGCCACTTCATATCATATCAACAAGTCTTCAAACTGTTGAAAGCACCCTTTTCACAGCCAAGACAAGCCACGAAAAAGTGCAGGAGATAACAAAGGAAGAGATAGGTGAAAGACAATGGACAACTGTTCAGAGAACTGACAGCTAGTAAGAAAAGGACCTGGCGCCAAGTCTTTGCTAGTGTTGAACTCTGATCAAAAATCGAAAAAGCGAATGACAGCCAAACTTTGATCCATGGTACACTTTATGTTGCACTAGGCTAAGAGGAATGTGACGAATGCAATGTAGAAAGATTCCTCATGCCAGAGAATTTCTTTCCCTTGAGTTCCTACCTCAAAACACAATGCTTAAATCCCTTACAACAGTTTTGAATAAAGTTATACCAGCCATATCTTACAGACCAATTTCCATTTGATAGGCTCATTTGCTGGTTATTAGCATGCGATCCAGGCAGCAAGGATGAAGCAAGGCTGGCCAAAAAACACGGGCGTCCTTGGAGGTGCCGGTCCCAATTTAGTGGTGAGATGAGGGCTGGCACCAGGTCTGCCTCCCCTCTCCTCCATCCAGACAAGCACAGATCTGGGGAAGTCAGTGTCGGTTCTGCCTGGCGGGCTGTTTTCCTTGGCCTGTCTGTGCCAGAAATCACAACAGACACAAGCGGTCAGACGCCTTATTTGATTTAGAAAGATGAACAGGAAGAGGAGTCAAAATAAGCCTGATGTATTCAGGAAGTCATTACCTCTGGCGGAACGACAAAAATTCACTTGAAGGTATTTACTTTGGATTCTGGTAGAAATAGAGAACAGGACTTGAAAATATTCAGAGGTTTTTGGTCAAACTAGAAACCAAACTTTGATTCTCAACCGCAAACGACAGAGTAGACAGGTCATGGCCCCATCATCTATGTTCCATTTATACGCTAGAAATGAATGAGCAACCTAAACCCGTTTCAATTCAACAACTTTGATTACCATCATTATATTAAATAGGGGAGGATAGAGAAGATAGATAGATGACAGGAAGACACCTATGTTAAGTACTGCATCTAGTACTACGAATCGTTCAGACGACTTTGTTACGTAACAATGTCACAATCACAATGAAGTGAGGCTGAGAACATTGAAACGGACGGCTTGTCTCTCCATCAGGAAGACAAGGCAGTGAAATTCTCTCTCCATCAGGAAGACAAGGCAGTGACATCCTCTCTCCATCAGAAACACAAGGCAGTGAAGTTCTCTCTCCATCAGAAAGACAAGGCAGTGAAGTTCTCTCTCCATCAGGAAGACAAGGCAGTGACGTCCTCTCTCCATCAGGACGACAAGGTGGTGAAGTCCTCTCTCCATCAGGAAAACAAGGAGGTAAAGTCCTCTCTCCATCAGGAGGAGAGTCTCTACAGCAGCAAGTGGGGTCAGGCAGAGTCGGTTCAATAGCAGCCAATAACAGTGTTCAGTGTCCACTCTATTTCCCTGGCAAATCAGCCCTTGAGTTCTCAGAGTTTTCCCAGTTCCCAGACCACCCCCCTCTCCTCTTTTCCCCTAAACCGCTTGTAGCAGAGTCCGCCGGGCTCATTAGAAGGGATGAGACTATTACTCGGATAGTTATCCCATTTATCCCCACAATGAGACGTGGTCAGGTGACCTCCAGCCTGCTCTGGGAGCTCCCCTGGTTGTTTCTGTGTGTTGAGCCCAGGCCTGGACTGCTGCTCGCTGCCTCTCCCAAGCCAACAGCACTCCTCCTCTATCAACGACTGTGGCAGCCACAACGCACCGCGGCACTGAGGCAAAAGACTGACTCAGAACACGGGCCGCACTCCTAAAGTCACCGGAGCGGCGATCTCATTTGACCCGCGGTTGGCAGGTCTATTTGCTCCCATTCTATTGTTCATCATCTCCTACCATTTACTGTCATGCATCAGTACATATTATCATCTGGTCGACCATCGAAAGTCTGCGTCTGTGATGAGGTGCTAACAAACATAAAATAATAACATCCAACATACTTTCATTGTTTGGGGTCAATGGAGGAACCACAGTTTTATTTCTATGGTCATTTACAGTAGGGCTTTCAACCATTCCAGCCATAAGCTGTGCTCTACAGTGTCATTCCTATGGCCAGTTACAGTAGGGCGTTCAGCCATTCCAACCATAAGCTGTACTCTGCAGTTTTATTTCTATGGTCATTTACAGTAGGGCTGTCAACCATTCCAACCATAAGCTGTACTCTGCAGTTTTATTTCTATGTTCATTTACAGTAGGGCTGTCAACCATTCCAACCATAAGCTGTACTCTACAGTTTTATTTCTATGTTCATTTATAGTAGGGCTGTCAACCATTCCAACCATAAGCTGTACTCTACGGTTTAATTTCTATGGCCATTTACAGTAGGGCTGTCAACCATTCCAACCATAAGCTGTACTCTACGGTTTAATTTCTATGGCCATTTACAGTAGGGCGTTCAACCATTCCAACCACAAGCTGTGGCGAGGTTCCAGTGAAACAGGTCCCAAGCACCCCGAAGACTCTTTCTCCCTCACTTATAGTCTGTCCTGTTCTTTTTCAAGAGTTCCTCCTGAAACTATTTGGCAAACAATGGTGAAAAAAAAGGAGACTTTGAAGGAGAAAAACAACAAGTCGTTCTTGAGCCACCCACATCCCATCTGCTGGGGTATTATCTTTTATTATCGGTGTTGTGCGTGCAGACAGGATTGCTCTTCAGTTTGGATGATGGTGGTTGTCGTCGTTGTTGCTCGTTGTTGTTTTCCGTCTGTGGAGCGTTGCGATATGAGACAGCGAGGGAGGGGGAGAGAATTCCTCCCCCATGTGCGTCTAATCGTCCATTCACGGCCCTCTTAATGACTTGTCAGTTCCCCTGCCCTTGCATTTTCTGTCCAATTAATTCTTTTCTTGCTTTCCGGATAAAGTGAGACAATGAAGGCCCCTCCACTGCAGAATGAATCATTAACATTCAGCAGCTCAGCCCTGCCACTTGGCTTTCTCCCTGGGCCGGTTGGGGCCGACTGCTTGGCATGCATGCCGCTGCCAACTTGAACATTCTACCCGGTGGACCAGAGGAACGCCCCCCCACCACCTCCCCACCCCACCCCCGTTAGGGGCTTTAACGCTCTGTGTGTTTGAGCCGTGCCGTTTTGGGCCGTTGTTGTTGCCACGGCGCGGGGTCATCGAGGTCGGCAGTGTTCGTGGTTAGAGGACAAGGGGACGATGGCGCATATGGAGCAGAGGGCAGAGGTGTTGGTGGCGATAGTTGCGCAACACCCCTCAATGCTGCAATGACAACAGCTGATTAGAATTGCTTCTCTGAGAAGATGCCTTTAGAGGCTCCAAACATTTGCATACCGTACTTTGAATTGTTTTACAAAGTAGATCTGAGTGTATCGTGCTCATTATGTGAAGCATGTAAACTGAAAGGTTGTGGCCCTGGTTGTATTCCCTGTTCTTAACAAGCTACTGATTTTTGTCATTAGAGGCACGTTTACTATTTGAAATGCATGTGTACAGTATGCTTTCTTTGAGGCTCGAGGCTGACATCTGCCGTCTCGGCTACAGATGTGAGACGTGGTAGGAAATGTGGAAACAGCTGGTAACTCAAGCTGTTCAAAAACGTGCAACGGCTCTGCACTAAACCTATAGCTTCTTCAAAACTAGCTAAGCATTCTTCGAAAGCTGCTTGAAATCAATAGTAGTTTTTAGTAGTAACTTTTTTTTTAAGTTGTTTATCTTAGATGGTTCTTAAATGCATGACTGCTAAATCCCAAAAAATAAAAGACAGAAACAAAAATATAAAGAAAAAATGTATCTTTTATTTTTTTACACAAAAAAAGGCCAGTAATTGGGTTAGCTGTGCATGGGTGAATGGTCAAGTTAATAAGACAACAATTTATTTCACAGCCTATTCATGTATTCCACACCGTAATAATATACAAAACACTGTTTACCAAAACGTGGAGCATGATGCCCAGTACCATGTTTAAAATAATCACACCGAAATTAAACAGATGGCTGTCCAAAGAAATCTCATCAAATTAAGATTATTATCGTATATTTTTCATTTTCTGTTGCGGGTTACTGATTGTATGCTGCATGAAGTGTGTTAGTGATTTCATTTCAAAATGAGACCCATGAATATTAGCATTAAAAAAGGCACAAGTAAGTTTTACACGCGCAGAGACGCTTACAGTGAGTTGGCAACGAATAGCTTCTTAGGAGATAAACTCACGGACACACACACACACACACACATCCTCAACACTAGAATCTCTGTTTGCTGTTACGACTATTTAGGGACATATTGACCAAGCAAGGCTGAAAACTAACAAATTATTTTGTACCCATAAAGTAGGCTGACAGGCTGAAGACTCCACCCCCCCTCTCTATCTCAAACACACACACACACACACACACACAAACACACAAATACACACACACACACACAAACAACACATGTTCCCACTGTCTCTCTCGTAGTTAATCTGACTCTCAAACAAACGCATGTACAGAAATGCACACACACACACACACACACACACACACACACACACACACACACACACACACATATCATTGTGTTGTCCTGTCTGTATGGGCAACAAGGGTCCAGCTGACCTGCCACTCAGTGGAGATGGTGTTATCCTACCCCATTTCCTTTAGCCCTACATCATGACTAATTGCAATTTGGCAAGCATGGCTTAGAAACACCTGTTGGACCATGTGGAAATCTGCTGCTGCTGCTCTACCAGCTTGTTTCTTGGAATGGAAATTTATTTTAGCGGCCTTTTAACGGAATGACATTTATTGTAAGGAATCTCTACTGTACTCTTGTGTACTTGACATGCTTATGTTCAATAATGACAAAGACATAATGTAAAACCACTCGCATATTACAGGTGTATAATTACTTAAAAACAATAGCTAGTAAATGTTTAGAAGAATCCCATCTGGTACAGCAGTCCCTAAAGCTATGACTTCAGCAGGTCCAATAAGTTTTCTTTTTTCTGGTTAAAGGAGGTTGCTAAGACCCATTGTTTTATTAGCACTGCAGAATACAAATCAAGGACCAAATCTAAAGCATGTCCATTAAAGTTTAGGAACAGACATGATGACATTATGAGATCTAATGCAATATTCTTGGACCTTTTTGATGACCAAAGCAATCGACAATGCTAACAATGGACTCCAAACTAGCCTACCTCCTTAATAACCTGAAGAGCTGTACATTAGACAGGATTCTTGAAATCACAAACTAGCCATTTATTAACAAAATATATATAATTAAAAAAGAATGTAATGAACATAAATACATATAAGACTTCTATGCCAAAACAACATTTTTAAGATCCAAATGAGCAATTGATTTAAGACTGGTTGGCTGATCACTCTGGCCCTCACTTTAAATTTTAATTGGTCCCAGTGCACTTTCTCAATGCATGTCTGTCTCTCCATCTGCCTCTATATAGCGGGCTCCAGAAGATGTTCACCTACGCGATGGAAATGCGGCCCTGCGTTGGGACTCCAACGAGCCACGCGTCTACACACACAGTCCTGGTACGAGAAAAGGGGGTTAGGGCTGTTCACCATGTAGCCGTGGGCGATTTGTCCTCACGGAGGAATTTGGCTCACCGCTGATGACGAGAACGCATCTCTGTTTCAAAGTCCGTCCACGTGTCCATGGGTGAAAGGAAAGAAGGAAGAAAAGGAGGGGAAAATAGAACAATGTAAAAAATATCAGCAGGCACTTTTTTTCTCTCTCTCGTTTGCTTTGTTTCATGTCAGAGTCGGCAAACGCTAGCTTATCATGCCCACCGGTCCTCTGCCTCACGCCTCCATAAGTAGTGCATCAATCTGAACCAGCCTCCCACCTCCACGGAGCCAGCCCTGGTGACTAGGGAAGTGTCTGTCTTCAGCGGCCTAGGGCCTGGACAGGGTGGTGTAGACAGGCTGGTCCCAGCCGGAGGAGCCGGGGCTGTGGGCGGGGGGGATGGACAGGCCGTTCAGGATGGGGCTCCCGTAGGGCCTCCTGGAGGAATGGAAGTAGGGGTACTGGTAGAGGCTGGAGGGGTAGGCTGAGTAGGGGCTGTAATAGTTGGAGCTCTGCAGGTCAGTATAGTCACACTGGGGGCTGGAGTAGGAGGCGGCGGACGTGGCGGAGGTGACGCAGGCCTGGCCGCTGTAGGAGCTGTAGTCTGGGTGCGAGGGCGAGCCGTGGGAGGGCTCACTGTAGTGGCTGGGGCTCAGCTGCTCCGTCTTTATGTGGGCCCGGTGCTGGCTGCCCTCGCCGACCGTGGGGGAGGCGGACGACATCTTCCGGCTCCAGGCGGCGCTGCTGGTCACGGCGTGGCAGTAGGAGGAGGGGTAGGGACCGCCCGGCGCGGGGGCATGCCCGTGGCCATGCTCCGAGGTCAGGGAGGAAGAAGGGGCTGAAGCGTGGCCGTTGAGGGGGAGGTACTGGTCGAACTCGTGCACGTCGAAGGCCTCCATGTTGCTGATGACGTCGGTGCTGAGCTCGGAGATGTCCACGTTGCTGAAGTCGATGTTCTGCCTGCCGTTGTCCAGCAGGCGCCGGCCCTCGTGCTTCAGGTCCTGCTTGATCCCGTGGTGCAGGTCTGTCTTTGGGGTGGTGGGTGGCGTGGGGGGGCCATGGAGCTGACCTGGAGCTGTAAGGATAGCGTTTCAAAAGTCCCTTGTTAGCATATATAGGTAAAATATTGCATGTATTACAGTCACTTAACGTCACAAAACGATGCTTCCCAACGGATTATATCACATTTTTAATGAAGAAAAAAAGTTGTTGTTTTTCATGCTCTCTCTGAGTAGACTTATAATATTTCTAAAACTATTCACCTGAATGTTCAGAGTGGTGGTGTCCGTCTCCCATGGCTCCCATGCCTCCCATGCCCGGTTCAGCCTTATACATCTGATGACCAAGTTCTGCACCGGAGTCAGAGTCACTCTGGCCTGGCTTCACATTCTTCCTGCGCCGAGGCTGGTACTTGTAGTCCGGATGGTCTTTCTTGTGCTGAAGGCGAAGCCTCTCCGCTTCCTCAATGAACGGCCTCTTCTCACTCTCAGATAACAAGCTATGAAACGATAAAACAAAATGAGAAAAATATATTAGTCGTGATCACATAATTTATTTGTTGGGCACCCATTTGTATAATAGTATTGTATTATTTTCTTCACATAAATTTATTGAATGATATGTGTTATTTTTATTTTTTTTTATTTTTTTTATAATTACAGTAGTTCACCCAGAGTAAAGTCAGTGGTATCAGCACTTAAATTAATAATAACACTACTGAAGAAATATTGAATTGAGATTTTAAACAGACTAGAGCAAGACATTATATATGTTGTTATCTAATCACATAAGTGGGATGTTACAAAACTGGGATCAGCTACCAAAAATCCCACAGGTGGGACCTTATGTGCTTGTGTTAAGTGTTTTTGTCAAAACCTTCGTGGAAAGGCAGAATTAAAGTGTTGTGGATTCAAGTACAAGTAACATCAATAGGTTCTAAACTGTCCATAAAAACTGTAATACACTTTAATCTGCTCAATGCATAATGTAGGCTATTACCTTTCATTTATTACATGTGCTGATATGCATCAGTTACTGTATATGAATGTATCCTTTTCAGTATAGGCACAGTAGAGGATCACTTACCGCCAGAGTTTCCCCAGTGTCTTGCTTAGCTCCGCGTTGTGAAGGTGAGGATATTGGTCCGCGAGCTTTCTGCGTGCCGCTTGCGCCCAGACCATGAACGCGTTCATCGGTCTCTTGACGTGGGGTTTATTCTTCAGGGAACCATTGCCCCTCACGGGCATGGGTACCAGGGACCAGTCATATCCCTTAAGGACCTGAGAAACAGCATCTCGTATGCATGCTGGGAAGCGGTCGTCATCCTCCCCGTCTATTTTTTTGCCCAAGCCAGAGAGAAGAGAGCCGTGTCCATCTGATCCTGTCGGCGAAGATGGAGAGTCCGAGTCAGATTCGTCCTGAGATATGGAACTTGCGGTTCCCGTTGGACTGCACGGGGGGTCACTGATGGACTTATCGTGCTCGTCGGTCATTTTTAACATCAGGGCAGAATCCACAGATAACAATCCACAAACAAATATTCTGATATCTTAAATAAAAGTTATCGAAGTGCCAAGTACGCTGCCAACACCCTATTTAAGCACGGCCAATCATGATCGTATCCTTTTACAATTCCTTCATACCCGCCGTTGTTTTTCTTGTCTGTCTGTTTGTTTGTTTTTCTTCCAACTTGTTTTGCTATTTTGTCATGTGTGGCACCGGTCAGGATTTAGAGCTCTGAACTGAGTCAAAAAGCAAGGCGCTACAGGAACTTTTCTTGAGAGTTTAAAGCCCTTACTCCACCTTCCTCTTTTGATTGGCTGGAACATACTAACACTCACCCGCTATTGGTTTAGGTTTGGGCATACGCTTTCGTATCCGTGTTTTTTTCTTAAGTCTGACACTTCTCTGTGCTTTTACTTAAACCAGTGAGTTCAACGTAAAAAATGTTTAATAATTTAAAACAAAGTGTGTGTTTTGTTTTTCCTAAACTCAACTTTTAAAAGACATGGTCCGTGAATTGAACATTGTAGTTTTTTATTATCAGCAGTCAATTGCATTGTGATAGAGAAACTTTTATATTTTATTATTAGAAACATGTAGGCCTACAAGCTGTTATAAAAGAAGTATGTTGCGGTCAATACAACAGTATTTCAATAAATAAATAGAGATACTGGCTTGACAAAGTGGAAAGTGCTGATCCTTAAAGGCTTATTTTATGTATCGCCAATTTTTCCCATATTCGCAGGTTAATTACATTTTACTTTATTTAACAGAACTTGTCATTTCTTCTAGCGTGCATTTTAATAGCACATTTTAATACAATCCGATTGCATATTTTTACGATGACAAATAACTGACAAATTGCATAACACGTTTTGTTTGACCAAGTGCGGATTTCTGAAACAACAATGGAAACAACGGATTGTATTTTAATTTTTTCGTTCTGGTAGTGTTAAAGTTGAGGGGTGCTAGTGTATTTTCTCAGAAAATAGACAAATACGTCTCTCATAAATTTCAGATTAGAAAAGTGTCATTCAAATGTAATATTGACGAATGTGTGATCTTCTCGTTCGGTTATTCATGTAATAATTAATTTCACTCCTTGATTAATGCGCAGATAGATAGATAGATAGATAAGTTTTTTAAACACACACTGTAATATGAATTGAATATTATTCGATTGTTATGCATGTAATGTGCAATTTATGATAGCATTATAGTTATTCCTGTAAACTTTATTTCCACAGGCTAATTTCATTTAAGCGCGCTGTTCGCTGTTCACTCAGGAACTTGTATGTAGGCTCGCTCATGTCATTTCCCGCTCATTGTTTACTGACAACCAATTACCGTTCATCATATTTGCCTCGAGCAGCGACTGTATTAAGAGTGAAGTATTTAACTGAAGTTGTACCCGACTAAACCATGGCAGACACATTGCATCAAGCATATGGAATTGTTTTGTTTCGTGACCAACTATTTGTAGAAATAAATAAAAGCATCTATTAATTACAAAGAAATGTTATTATATTTTTAAATGTGCAGTGAATCCCATATTGTGAGACAATAGTTTTTGAAGATTGAATGACATTCTTTTAAATTTACTGTCTCGTTCTCTCTCTATCTCCCTCCCTCTGTTTCGCGCATCCCTTCTCTTTCTTTCTCTCTCTCTCCCTCTCTCTATTTTTGTCTCTCACTGGCCATGAAGACGGGCTGACTTGTGATATCTAGTGCACAGCTAGAATTGGATTTGAATGTAAGCAAATTACCCATAGCTGTTCACACATAGCTCACCTGAGAACTACTCATAATGAAACAAAGAGCTCTGGTGGTTTTGATATTGCAGGGCCATAACTTCAAAGCAAGTCCTGAAATTAAAGTGTTTTATTTACTAATAAAAAAAATGAGTACACATGTATTCGAGAAATGTCTGTTTTTTTGTACATTACCAGAAAGAAAAAGTTAGGTGAATTCAGCAGCAGCTTTGTGGTACTAAATGTTAGACAGTAAGAGGCAATGCTGATAAGAGGACAGATTCAATCAAAGTCTTTGTTGAAAGGTGTCTTTGTGTCCATGTATTGCTGGCCGATGTTTATCACGGACCGTCCTTCAAAAAGACAGGAGATGTTTCAGTTGGCTGACAGTTTAGCTTACTCCATGTTCAACGCAGGTGGCTGTGGTGGGAGAGACAGTCTGTGAGTGTTATGTGGAATATCTGCAGTGATTATAGGCATAATCGTTTGGAAGTTGAGATATCGCACCAACTGTCGTTATTCTGTCAGGTAAGGCTGGAGAGTGTGTGTGTTTACTGTCCTATTTTAAGGGCCTGATTAGGAGGTGAGCTTCAGAACAAAAAAACAAAGAGTATACCCTAATGTGGTGCTCTATGCTTGTCCATTCAAAATGTGTTGTTGTAGGTTTCTAAAACATCTTTTTGTTTCAAATGTCGATGTCCCGTATTTTAGTACTGTATGCATACAAGCATGTGGTGGACTTGGATTTTGTTGTACTTCTACTATCACTTAGTGGCTTCTGCTGTCAACGTGCTGGGATCATGAAGGGGAGAGGAGTCAACTCCAGTGCATGTGTGTGTGTGTGTGTGCGTGTGTGTGTATGTGAACAGACAGAACAGAGGAAAGCCATACTCGACTAACTCTGGCTTCATTCTAGTCAACCTCCCACTCAGCCCCACACATGGCAAAGGGTTTACACACGTCACTGTGTGTGTGTGTGTGTGTGTGTGTGTGTGTGTGTGTGTGTTTGTGTGTGATGTGTATGTGTGTGTGTGTGTGTGTGTGTGTGTGATGTGTGTTTGTC